>JAJEJO010004408.1:311575-334653 GCA_020662805.1 Glaucomys volans
AGAAAGAAAGAAAGAAAGAAAGAAAGAAAGAAAGAAAGAAAGAAAGAAAAACAAAACAAACACACATCAGAAAACCCACCAAGACAGGCCTGCTGTGTGAAATCTCCACATACCAATCCCACGGCAGGCTCTTCAAGTTTCAAAAGCCTAGACCTACTCAACTGAGATCAAATAAAGGGTCCAAATGATGTCTGAAGCACCCTTAGCAGGGCAGAGGCAGCACAAGAGCATCTCCAGGACAGTCTCAGCAAAAAATTGAACAACTCCACAGAAAATCACAGAGCAGGTGTCCATAAGCACAGAAAGGTGATGGAAAAAGACTCGCTCCCGTGAAAATTTTTAGTACTTGTCTCTTTAAAAAACAGAAAATCATGATCCTACTTTGTGTTGAGAGGAGAACATCGCTAAAGGACGCTTCAGGCCAAATCCAAATCATTTTAAGTTGCATGTGGAATACATCCCTGCGCTGCTACCCGAGGGAGTGGTCCCAGGGATGGGTGGAGGAGGGGAGCCGGGTCCTGAGCTTCCTGCAGGCGCTCCAAGTTACACACCTAAGACCAGTGTCCTCTTGCAGCTGGTCCCAAGAAAGGAGAGATTCCAAGTACAAAACACCAATGCTTTGCAAGTTGAGTGGCACAGCCATACATCAGAGCACAGCGCATCACGTACCGAACACAGCTTCCCGGGGTCTCTACCGAAAACTAGAGTTTGGAGTGTTCACGACAAAGCTTAGTAAGTGATCAGCACTGAACAGGGAGTAGCTTTAAAAAGCACAAGGGGAACTTTGTGTGGTGAGGGATGTTCACACCTGGCCACACCACTGTATACATTTGCCAAAGTCGTGACACCAAGCGCTTCCTTGGAGAGGGGACGTTTTAGGGTCACAAATTTTACCCATAAGCCTGCTTTTTAACAAGGGGGCAAAGCAATTAGGTCAAAATGGATTCCGCTCTCATGTAAAACTAAAAAGAACCAATTTAAAAATTAATTAAGATATTAACAAGAAAACCCACAGAATGGGGTAGCAGAGATATTCACAGATCGTAGGCCTGGCATGGATCTAGTCTCCAGTACGTACAGAGAACTCTCACCACTCGACAACGAGAAAGACAAACAGAGCCTGTGCAAGCCGGTTATTCCTCCACGAGTCAAGTGATGCCGCAATGCCACCCACGCCAGGGTGGAACAGGTGAAAACTCATCTGTGGACGTCCGTGTTAAGCACAACTGGCAGAAGCCAAATGGTACCCAAAGGTCCGTCGACCAAGGAGTGGATGAGCAGCATGTGGTGCACGGACGCTGGAGCATCATTAAGCTGTAGAAAGGAATGGAGTCGGGCTGGGGATGCAGCTCGGTGGTCAAGCGCTTGCCTGGCACGTTCTCAGCACCACAAAAAACAGACCAAAGGAACCAGTCCTGACACCTGCTTCGTGGGAAGAGCTCAAACCCCTAAGCCAAGCGGAAGAAGCCAGATGCACAGGCTGCGTTTCTACGAAACTCTGGAAGAGGTGTATCCCAGAGGCCTGCAGGTGGGCAGGTGCCAGCTGAGACAGGGAGGCAGGGCTGACCGCCCAATGCAGACCGAGCCTCCTCCCTAGGCAATGGCAGAGCCAAGCCCGAGGGAGGAGACTGGCATGGCACCGTGATTGCGCCTAGTGTCACTGGGTTGTTCCTTCTAAAATGACTGATGTTATGCTGTGTAGATTTCAGTTCAATAATAGAACTATTTTCTAGGGAAAAAAATTCTGTCATTGACAGAAGTCTTCCTAAAATCATGCTGCTCTGACCTTCTTTGTGGAATACGGCCAGTGATGCCTTAAGAGACTCACACTCGGGGGCTCTGCTGGGCCCATCTCAGGGACCAGGAGATGCTAGAGCAGGTGGTCAATATCCATGGCTGCAGAAGACACATGAGGCCTCGGGAGAAGCAGTGAGAGGAGCCTTGAGGGCTTGCTGACCCTGGGGACAGAGATCCTCTCTGTGTCTTGAAACTCACACAAGGTCCTGCCCTGTTCTGGGAATGCTCTGTCTTTCTCTGTGCTGACAGGGCATTTGACTGTGACTTAAATTGCCCTGGTCCTCAGTAGCACCTTTGAAATGTCCTCCAACTGACCTCTGGAAGTTTAGGGCTAACAGCATGGTGGAGAGAAGTGAAGAACTTTGCAAGTAAAAACTCCATCTACCGTCAGGCAGTGGCCGAAGCTCGGTGAGCACGCCAATGCCAGACTGTCCAGAGTGAGCCGAGAAAAAGTTTTTACTGCTAGAAAGAAAACCAGTCCTCAGTGCAAGGGAAATGGTGGGAACAGAGGCAGATGGACAGCACTGGTCCTCACACTCTGTGCTTGGCCCTGGTGAGGCCAGCAGGAGTGGCACCCCAGAAGGAAGCCACTAAAGGCCTTGCAAAGTGAGGGGAAGACGCCAGGGACCACCAGACACTGTGGTCTGACTGGCACCCAACAGGAAAACAAGAAGAGCTAGGAAGAGCGGACCCTGGGGCCAGGGCCAGGTGGGGACCCCAAATGATTACAGCTTCACCCATGACCTCGCCTTCCTTTCCAGTCTTGGGAAATTGGGATCACTGCAGACACATTTCCCCAAGAAGACTGGATCAATGGATTTCCTGTAACCTGGAGGAATGCTCTCGGCCGCACTCACTGCGTGACCCACCAGGACAGAGGCACCAAAGAAAAACTGTCCCAGGCTGGAGGGAAGCACTCATCCTTTGACCGACAGAACATGCAAGATTTGGAGGCTGTCATGGGTGAAGGATGGACTGAAATTACAAACCAGTTTAACAGGAGTCAACATGGAGACATGGGTTTCTTTTCTCTCTTCCCTCCTACCTTCTTTCTTTTAAATAATGTTAAAGGATAAGGGCATGGCAGCTTGGTAGATAGTATGAAGTGACCACCAAGTGCCAGGCATGCCAGAGGCTTTCTCTCAACTCATCTTCATAACAACCCTGCAAAAGAAGCAGCTACCGAAACTGAGGCCAGAGACCCTGAAGCCATTGGCTCAAGGTTGCTAACTCTAAGTGGGAGGCAAAGTCACTCCAAGTGCCCAGAACTCCAAAGTACACTCTTGGGTTTCCACAAATAGTTTCTCCTGGAATAAATCTTAACTCAAGAGCAACCTGTGTGCAAAAGACCTGGGCTTCCCTTGGCTACAGGTTTTCCAAGGCTGTGTAGGTTGAAGACTACATTAACTAAAATACAGGTCCCCAGATCTGGGGAACTTAACCATCCCACTGCCCTTCGAGGAGCCAATTGAAGACCCAGGTTTGGGAAGGAACTGAGAGCCCTGGAGCTGACCAGTCAGTTTCAGGTCTCTGGAAAGAGTTTGAGGAATCTTTCCCAGTCCAGAATCCTAATCAAGAACAACCCCAAGGGAAATCTTAGAAACAAGGCGCCCCCTGCTGGTCCTCCTGACCAGGGACAGTGGCCTGTTCCGGAGAATTCTCACCACCCGGTTGATGCTCCAAGTCTTTTGTCTCATCTCTATTTTAAAATTGTTTTAATCATTGAAATTATTCTTATTTTAACCTTCATGACAAATATCTTACATTGGAGGAACATCTCCTGTATTTTTATTGAGAGTTGTATCCCAAGTTTAGACATTGTGGAATTAAAATGTTGACTCTATATACCATGAGTTAGTGCCTTCTTAGAGAGAAGGGGGAAAAAAGAAAGAAAGAAAAAGAAATGAAATAACATTCAGGCCCACCTCCCACTTCTGCAACTAACACTGTCGTGATGCTTTGCTGGGGAGCCCACGGGGCACGGGGTGAGCACCCTCCCAGCAGGACGATCACTTCTCCCAGTCACCCCGCTCATCTCGGCAGCCCAAGGGCACACTCTTCACCTTCAAATTAGTGCCTAATTATTTATATCATCCATTGTGCGTCCTGTGTGTTCTCTGCCTCATTTATTTTTATGAAAATAACTTGCAGAGTCTTTAGTTCTGATGAATGATTTTGCTTATTTGTTTTTAAGCATTGATCAGTCACAAGTTCTAAAAAAAAACCTCAGAATTTCTCTTGAGTCTAGAAAAGTAAATTTTCCAATTCCCTCTCATCAGTGATTATTAAAAAGACACATAAATTGTCACTATTCCGAATGAGTCTAGAAGCCAGGAGTTGACAAGGGCCAGGGAGGCAACAAGGGCTACTCTCTGTGCTGGTCATAGGCAATATGTTGATGAGAGGCCTGACCAGGCCAACGTGGCTCTAATTACAAACCAGCTGCGGGCCCCGCTTTGCTCATCCCTAGTGTTCTGAGCCATGCTTCTCCATAGTGCCTTTCATTGGAAATCATATCTGAAATATACGTGCCGAGACCGTCCCGTAGCAAAATGGAATTTACCATTTTATTCTCATTACACTGGAATTTGTTTGGCATGTTATTGACTATTTGGTGAAGAATATTTCTAAAGAAATCCACTAAATACTAAAATTGTGGCTGCAGCCAAGTAAGTCCTTTCAGTTGTACACCTGGCCCCACAGAACTTCAGTCACCTGTATAAATTACCAAGTATTTGCTGTCCCGTTGGTTTTTCCATTACCATCCAGCTACCCTCCTTACACACACTGAAAAAAATAAAAACAACATTTCCTCCTTGGAAGGACTCTCGCTCGCTCAGGCAAAAGTGCGGTGGTTCTTTCAAAGTTTTAGGCCAGTGCCTTTTTTTTAATATTTTCATTCTCAAATCCATCTTGTTCGTATGAAACCTTCTAAAGAATGGCATGAATTTTATTAGAAGGCTTATGAGATTTCTGGTTGACATATGCTTGCCTTATTTGCATTTAATTTAATTGGAGTTTTGAAGGGAATGCTGTGAAATCAGATTTAGTGTCTTCATGCCATTTGATATCTGTTTTCTATCCACCGGCGGCACCAGTAACCAAGGGGCTTATCTTTGAAAGCAGTTCATAGAACTGTATTCTGATGTTTGAAAAATCACCTAAAGGATAAGACCCAAAAGTAAAATCAGTATTTGTATCTTTGAGACTTTTTAAATTTTCTACAGTTTTTAGAAACAGTTTTTAGTGGAATCTTCATTTGTATAGCAGATTTTGCTGAGACCCCACTTTCCCCTGATGATGAATTGGAATGTCTTGATTTTGAACTTGCATCCTACCAAGTGACCCAATTTCTTTATGAATCCTATGGATGGAGCCGCAAAGTAATCTTGTTTATCAAGCAGATTCATTTTTTAAATGCAGTTATGCATTTGTTCTGCCCTAGGAAAGTTCCAGCTTGACTAGCCCTTGACCGGTCGGTGTAGGGTGGTGGAGCCATGGCAGTGACTGGAGATCTCGAAGCGAATGTGCACAGCTTCTTGTTCCTCGGGTTATCTTTTTCAACAACTCATGATATTTCACTGCAAGAAATGTCAAAATGAACTGAACAGAAAAAAACGGCAGGGTGCACCCTGCGAATAAAAGCTGATGTTGTAAGGGACGTCCACACTTCCTTCTGTGTGAAAATCTGGTTCTCAGCACACGTCTGCTACTTAGAAAGCTGGTTGTGCACCCCATGCATGTCCTAGGAAAAGGACAGGGGCTCTGGAACCAACTACCTTCTCATCTTTACCTGGCAAGTGTCATTTGAGTTTCTAGTGGGACATGGAATGATCGATTAGTCAGCCCCATCTTCCAAGGGGAATCTGCAGGAAAGGTTAAAATCTAATAAAGAAGTTGCCATTTGTCTTCAGGTGATGTTTATGTCCCAGAGCCCAGAATCAATTTCATAACCAGCAAAGGCACAGATGCTCCAAAGAGATGCAATAATGTCTCCCTCAGACACGATCAGATAAGACTGCCAGGCCGTTCACTCTGCTTCTCGGCAATTAGAGCAATGATGTTTCCACTTTTTCTGAAACGCCTTACAAACACAGAGCAAGGTGGAAGAAGCAATTGCTTGAGGAGGAGTGTGTGCGTGCACACACACACAATGGTGGAGGACTGAAAGAAGGGGACCGTTGCATTAGAAAACAACAGTACAGAACCCTGTTTGGGTGCACAGTGCAATTCCCCAGGTCCAGCCAGGCCGGGCGACTTCAGGCCACAGTCTCCAGCAGAGACTCAGGCCAGAGTTGCCCTTGGCTAAGATGCAGCCCCACCAAGACCATTTCCAGCATGGCAGGCGAAGTCATGAACTGTACATTTTTTAATTAAATTTTGAATGATTGTGACTGAACAGGCTTCTGCCTGGTGAGCATGACTTGGTCTTCCCTCATCCCCACTCCACCTCCGCCATCTTTGCCATGGCCCTGCACCATCAGGATCACACCTTACTTTTCTTTGCCCTTAAAGAACTTATTATGTTACCTACAGAGGTTTATTTTAAAAGGGAACTTCATGAAGGTTCCACAAACGGGAAAACTGGTGTCACTGTCCTGGAACTGAAAGTATTTCCACCCCTCCTGCTCTCGACATCTGCAGCCCCTCTACCAACTTTGCCCTGCTCTGAACCACTCTTCCCAGGATTCTCATCCCACCTCATTCCTGCTTCCAAACTTACTCATGCCATCTGCCCAATACCACAGGAAGAGGACTTGGGCACTCTGGCTCCTGCTCATCCTGTCCTCCCATGCAGCTGCAGGTGCTTCAGGAAAGGCCCTCGACGCCTAAACACCAGGTGCTTCTGGGCCCTCCACCCATCCACCCCAAGCTTCTCTTCAGCACTTGGCCCTTCTTGAAGTATCTTCCTGGTCCACTGGACATTTAGAAAGCCCCTCCTGGACTCCTTCTCCTGCCCCTCTGCCCTACTGTCCCTCTGGATTTAGGAAGTCCCAGGAGCCCACCTTAGGACATTGCTTTCCTCGCCCTCCTCGCTCTTGGCTCAGAAGCACAGTCTCTAAGCTTCACTATGACCTCAGCCAACTCATTTATCTCCCTTGGACCTCAGTTTTCTCTTCTATGACGGTAATTAGAGTGCCCAAAGCATTGGCTGTGAATCACCAAGGGCATGTAAAGGGCTCAGTGTTCTGCCCAGGACTTCCTAGATGCTCAGTGAGATGTGTGCCCGTATCCACCTGCCATGATGTCACACCAAGGTCCACACAACTAGCCCTGGACTCTGGAAGAGGTCACAGCATGTACGCCCAGCTTCGCTCAGATGCCCCTCCTGATGCCCTGTTCAGGGTGCGTTTCCAAGTACCGTGTGCCATTGCTGTGGTAGGCACAGCCGGTCCCCTCTGTGGCCTGAGATTGGGGTCAGTGACGCTCAGCCCAGCACATGCTGAGCCTACGGTAGACACCCTTTCCTTGCTGAATGAACATCAGGAAAGAGGACGAGATGAGAGTCACATCTGGACAAACAGCTGCAAGCACAGACAGGACCTGGAAAATCAGGCAAAGTGAGAAAACCGAAGATTTTTAATAAACATTCTATACAAGGAGAAAAACTGAAGCTTGGAACTGCCTAGAAAGAACCCATGCTTTCATAGAATAACTCATTTTTTCTCAGTAAGGCAATTGGTACTCTCATGATTTCCCCATCATCTAAGTTTCCATTGCCTTCAAGTTTCCATAAAGCATAAAAACACAGTATTTTCATTTGGGTAGCTTGCTTTTAACAGAGATCTGAAGTAGTAGTAGGAAAATGGTAAATAAAATATCCCATTTTATTTCATCCTGGTTAAATTGATCACATTTTTATACTTGATGCACAAAGGAAGGAGCTTTCATTAATGATTTCAAGCAAATTGTATTTTGTTAGAGGAGCATTAGGTGCTCTGTGTGGGTTTGCTTCCTTCACATGATGTTTCTTATAAGTACATTTCTTTTGAGTGCTTTCAGAAGGCACGTAACTTAATTCTGTTACCATAATCGCCTCAATATTATCTCAACTAAGAGGTTTAAGGCTTTGAACAGAAGCGGTTGGAGCCACTTTGGAGAGCTGACTTGTTTGCTCAGCATGATGTATCCGGCTTTCCCCTGTTATTGTGTTTCACGGGACATAATTGCCTGATAGTGCAGATGAGCTCATGGAAAGCTATCCATGTTATTACTGGATTCTATGGAGGCACTTTGTGAGTCAAGAGACATCATCCTGATTTTTATTCCTATTTTTATTATATTATCTGTGCAACTTTTTTCCTAATACAAAGTATTACATGCTCATTATGAGATATTTGTAAATACAGATAAGGAAGGAATTATGTCAACCATAAGCTTACCACCTAATCCCCTTACCCAGGGATGATAATGATGCCTTTCCTTTCTTTTCTTTTTTTCTTTATTTACTAATTTCTTTATGTTTGTATTTGTGTATTTGTGTGGCTTTGCAGGGCTGGAGGTCAAGCCCCCGGGCCTCCTGCGTGCCAGGCACGCATGCTACCACCGTGCTACGTCCCCAGCCCACAACACTGACGACTAAATAAATAAATGAATAAATGAAAAGTTTTTGTAAAGTGTTTTGTGAAGCCTTCCAGGATTTATTCTATGTTTGTTAATATAGAATTTATACATCTATATACAATATATATACATACATATACATATATGCATATATTATATATGTAAGTACAATAATAAATTCCTGTATTCACTGTTTCTGCCTAATCTCACATTTTTTCCCCAATAAGTATATGGTGAGCATTTTCCACCATCCTGGCATTTTCTTCTCCATCATTGTTCTCTTCTCTTGAGGGGAAAGTTCACATAACATGGAATCGGCCGCCTTGAAGGAACAGCGGGGCCTCACGAGCACACTCCAGTGCTGAAAGCCATCGCGGCATCTAGCTCCACGTCTTCCTCACCCAGAAAGAAAACACATGCACAAAACAGCCAGTCCCTCCGCTCATCCCCCCAGCCCAGGAACAGCGGCGGGCGCTCTGTCTCCGAGGACCCACCGACTCTGGAGGGCTGGTACAGATGGGATCAGGCAGAGTGTGGCCTTTGGTGTCCGCCGTCTCTGCTTAGCTTGAGGCTTCCAAGGCCGTGCAACCTGCAGCGGGGTCAGGCCCTCACTCCTCCCAGCTGTACGCGCCACCTCTGCCGGTGTGGCCAGCCGGTGCAGCGCACCTCCACCCTCTGCCCACGGGCCTCGGAGTGGCTTCTAATCGCAGCTATCGGGAGTGGTTGCTGGGAACAGCCTGTGCCAGGTCCACTCGAGTCCCGTTTTCAGTTCCGTTGGGTGTTGGAGTGGGAGCAGAATGGTGGCACTGTGAGGTGACTCAGTTTAACATTTGAAGAACCACCCAACAGTCTTCCCCAGGAGCTGGGGCATTCTACTTTCTCACCAGGAGTGTGTGAGGGTCCCATTTTTCTCCACTTTTCACCAAAATGTACTCTGTTCTCACTTCTTGTATTATGACCAACCTAATGCCTATTCCAGGGCCTCTCGCTGTGGCTGTAACACACTCGTCCCTCCCAACCTGTCGAGCCTGCACAGCGGGCCATTGTGTGGCAGGACTTATTTGATTTGTTTTTATACGCAGTTCGAGGTGACCGTCCTCCAACAGAATCTATACACAAAGTCATTATCTCATCTTCCATCTACTGCCAGCTTGTTGTCCCCACGGACTCTGTATCCAAGGATTACACTCACCTCCGATCAAAAATATTGGGGGAAAAATTGAATTTGTCCTCAATGTCATTATTTCCTAAATAATACAGTGTGGCCACATTCACGGAGCACTCTCACTGTGTAGGTACTGCAAGCGAGCTAGAGAAGATTCAGAGTGCACGGGAAGACGTGCGGAGGTCTTGTGCAAGCTGCATCATTTTCTGTGAATAACTTGAGCATTGCATAGTTTACACCCACAGAAGGAGTCCTGGGAATGATCCCCTATGAACACTGAGGGGAAACTGTATTTCCAAAAGGGAATTTGTTGAAGCAAAACAAAGCTAAGAGTTTGTGTGCATGGACAAATGGCCTTTAAGAAACACTGATCCCGTTTACTTTTCCTATCATATTTGTCTTCGTTTCTGTAAATGGCTGATTCCTTCCAAAATACATAATTGGCCCTTTAAGCAAACAGCACCCCCATGAGCACCTGCTGGTACTGGGCTTGTGCGAAGCTTTGTCATTGAGTAATGCATGTGGGTTCTCCCTATATTTTAGCACATAACCAATATTGTGCTTTGAAATCATCTGAGGGATACAGCACACGTGTACAAAAGCCCCTAAAGTCAGTCAGCTCCATTTACAAGCAGTCGGATATAAGCGAGGGGTCATTTGGTTTCCGCCCTCTGGATCTGCACAATAACTTACTGGCTGGATCAGACCCGTGAGCCAGGCAGCCCACTGTGCAGAATTGTCAGCTGCTCTTCAGACAGCGTTTGCTCTTCTCGGGTGGTGTGACCTGGGCAGTTCAGGGTCTCTCACCTTCTGTTAGAAAGAAGACAGTTTATGTGCTAAAAATTACTAAAGTCATAGAAGCCGCCCCTGTGGTGATGATCCAGATTCCTCTTCAGGGCCTCAGATGGTCTCTGGAGTGGCTGTGTCACTGCTGGCTGAGGAAGGCTCATTTCATGCATCTTGAAAGTATTGCAAGTGGTTACTAATTGAAGAAAAGATTCCTATGGGCAAGACAGATGACAATTTAGCTGTTAAGTATTCTTTGTTGTTTCTAGGTATAACGCCTAAATTACAGAGCAGCAATTTGGATCTGCCCACTTCCATAAAAGCAGAACATAAAACTTATAATAATGGGTTTGTTTTTTTCACAGTATGACTTCAGTTGATGCAGCACAAGCAAAGCAAGGCATTATTTTGAAAGGAAAGGTTTGTACTGGCTCAAGGAGTGTGCAAAGATACACATTCACCCAGACTACTTGGGGCATTCAAATAACTCATGAAAACTGGGAGAAAGTAGAAGATATTCGGGGGGAAATTTTCAGCCTGAATGCATAGCAAAGACAATCCTGACGATCATGGTTTCAACTAAGTTCTGCCCCAGATAGAACACTTTTCATTTAGCATAGGAAACAGGACGTTCACGTGCTGGGTGCGGGGAGCAGCACCCCTCGGCAGAGGCGGCCCAACACTCTGCAGAATCCAAACCCGCAGCCGCTGCAGAGAACTGAGATCAGAAGCAGGCGGTGGGTTTCAACCGCCAGGATCTAATCAATAACTCGTGACTTAATAAATAATTTTATGGTTTTTATTCCAAAACATTTGTATTAAAATAAAGAACCATTTTCAGCCTTTATTTGAGGTTTGTGTTTTTTGTTTCTGGTGTTGCATGCTCAGTGTGGAGCCGTCACTGAGATGATAGAAACACTCAGGCTGCTTCTACCTGCGCAAATGATAGAGACCTTGTCAGGTAAACTGACGTGGGAAAAAAAGGGTTATTGGTGGAGTTTGCTCAACCTGATGACTTAAAATCATAGTTAGCAAAACAAAACTTTCCTCTAACTTAGAGGACACAGCTGTCCCGCCCTTCTCTCCTTCCTCTCCTTCCCCATCTCTGTCCCTCTCCTCCATCCCAAGGATGCCCTCACAGCTTGTGACGTTCTCCACTCTGCATCCCTGCCTGTCAGGGGTACAGACATGTGCCCCCCATTTCCTGGCAGCCAGGATCTATGCAGATACTCGGAGAGACCACTTGTACATCCCTGTCTGTGGCTGGGAAATCTCAGAGAGATCCCAGAACCAGAAGCACCTAAAGCTTACTCCATGTGACCGCAGCAGAGTTGGAAGCCCAGGGAAGGCCACCGCAGGGCCACCGACAGGTGGGCGTGGCTAGGAGATGCAGACAGACACCCCAAGGCCCCTCCTGCTCCCACAGTGCTGACCCACTCTTCTAGGTGAGAGTTTGAGCCTTTTCTTTGGCTGTTGATATCCATCCAATAAATCCCTATCATCTTAAGTTAATCAGAGTCAATTTCTGTTGTTAGTGATCAGAACCCCTGATTGATAAGAATCTCTATCTTCGCTTAAACTTGGAATACAAATTTTAAGTTTGTCACTGATTTTATCTGTTAATAGAGAATCAATCTGAAATTCAAACTCATTAAATATCTGTGGAGGGCCTTTGTTTAAGGCTCTGTTCTGAGGGACAGAGAAAACCCAGAGATATCAGCTTTTCCCCCAGAGACTCAAAACCTCGTGAAGACCAATACACACAAGACCTCACTGCAGGGCAGGCGACAGGGCTCGACCTCTGCAGACAAGAGGAGGCCTGAGCCTGCCACACTGCACCAGGCTGTCAGAAAATATCACGTTTTCTTGTCTAGAACCATGACTTGCTTCAGCTCATGGAAGTGTTAAAAAAGTAACGCTTTCTTGAGAAGACAGAATAATAAATCAGGGTTGGTCCCAGAGGCACTTGTCTGTACTCCCAGCTACCGGAAGGCTGAGCCAGGAGGATCACAAGTTCAAGGCCAGCTTGAGTAAAGTAGAGAGGCTCTGTCTCAAGATCAAAATGATAAAGGACTGGGGTAGAGCTCAGCAGTTTCCTAGCATGTGCTGGGTGGACACCCCAGGGCAGAAGAGGGAGAAGATGGATGAGGAGGAGGAGGTCAGAGAACCCGTGAGCTGACTCCTCCAGTCTCCCTGGGAAGGCCCTAGCAACAGGACCCCCATCCTGCCTGATTGCTCCTTCCCCAGGAGTACCCTGGCTCAGGTTCTGGGTGGTTCCTGAGCTGAGGGTGGAGGCACCCTGGACCATGGCAGATGCCCAGGTCATCCTGTGAAGAGTAAAGCCTCTTGTTTTCACAGGAAGACGATGTAGGTCAATGAAAATATCAGTGGTTTCATTTAAAAATATTTAGCTAAAGGGCCGGGGTGCAGCTCAGCGGGAAGAACACGTGCTTGGCATGTATGAGACTCTGGGTCCCATCCTCAGCACCAAAAATAATTTTTTTAACTAAAAAAATAAAAATATTAAGCTGACTTAAAGGTAAAAGCTCTCTGGGCAGGATGGACCTCCGGCTGAGTGGCCCACTTGTGGGCCATGATGTCCTTTATGTCTGTTAGCATTGACATCATTTCCAAAGTTCTCAGAACCCCCGAAATTCTTGTACTCTTTTGCCATGCTCTGCTGGCCGCCCCCAGAAATCACAGACATAAACGGAAGACTCAGAAAACCAAAGCGTGAACAGCCGGAACGTTCTGTGACCACCTGGACCCTGGCCACCCGCTCTGGTTCTGCCTGAGCACTCTACAGTGGAGCACGGTGAAGACGAAGTGAGGTCTCAACACTGATTTCCTACAGAAGGGAAAGAAATATTTTGGAATAATTTGCAAATCATTCCCATATGTTACACAGACCAAGAGAAGGTATTGGACATTCTACTTTCAAAAATTTTGATATTCTGTATTTAAAATTCATTTCCTCAAAAGACCTTAGATTTCTTTTGTGGACATTTTTTAAAGTAAGCTATAAATGTTTGCTTTAAACAACTGTCCTCCTAATCAAGAGCATGGGTGTGCAAATTCAGACACATGTGAGGATGGGGTGCAAAGACAACAGAGGGCAGGCACCTTTGATGCTCAGCGGGGTGCAAACCCCCACTTTGCTGATGTCAAAGCTGTCTAAGAAGGCCCAGGGACCTGACTGCTGGCAGATGCCACCAAAACAGCCCAGAACATGCAGGTTTTGCCCCTCTCACCCCACCGTGGTTCTGGGCTTTGCACTCCTCTTGTGTCCTCCTCTGGGGGGTTCAGTGGTCAAGGGACATTGGGACTGCACGCTGCCCCTGTGACCTTTTACATGGTATAACTAGAAAAAGTTCGCCATATTATCAAGGCAAATAGGGGACAGTAGTTAGCCTCTTTCCCCTTCAACTGGTCCTCCAGTTCTCCCCGGTTCAGTAATGCCACGGCCAGTAGCATGAGCCAGGCCCACCCATCACCTTTGAGGTTATCTTTGCTCTCGGGATGGTTTTGTACAGATGTTCAGGTTGTGCACTGTGCATCTGAGAAGGTGGCATTCACATTCTGGACTGACTTGGACTAGAACATACAATGACACAGAGATTCTGGGCCTCCCAGAAAAATCTTGGTACAAGGAAGGAGAGGCCCCTCCTGGGCAACCGGCACCCTCACACACAGCCCTGCACAAGCTCAGGGGCAGAGCCATGGACAGGCTCTGAAGGAGCAGGTAGGTGGTTGCGCTCTCCCCCATTGCACTTGCATCCCACATCCCTATCTGACCCTGAACCTGACTTGGTTCCTGCCTTTCAGAGAGGGGAAGGAGAACCAAAATAGGAAGTGTGGTGCATGCTCCTCTCTCCCTCTGCACCCGCCCCTGCTCACAGAGGAGACCTCTGCAAGCCCATCCCTTCTGCGGGATGGGCTCACCATGCAGAGCCCTCTCCAGCCTGTCCAGCCTCAGGGCAGACCTCAGCCCGCAGGGGTCCGAACGGTCTAAGTGGGGATGCACCTGTCCCTCTGCCCCCACCACACATGCCTAGGGAGAGCCTGCCTTTCCCACAGGAGAGCGACTCCGGGAGGCCGGGTGCGTCACACTGTGGTCACTCTCTAGCTGGCACCTAGTAGGTGCTCAGGAAGTGGTTATCTCAGGGCAGAAGAAAACCTCAAAAGAATCCGCTGTAGGAGCTTCTTGCTCCTTCCTTAGAACTTTGTGATCCCTCCACAGACATTTTCTTTGGGGGAAGAAAAAAGTCTAATGGGTGCCCTCTTCACGTAGAAAAGGTGTTTCTGATGAGCAGAGCTGAATAAAGCAGGCATGGGCCTGGAATCAAAGCTAACCTGCTCACCTCCCTCGCAGAGATCCATTAGTGTCGCTCTCTTTTGTAAAGGACGACAGAGCGCAAGGAGCACTCAGCCTGCTTCTGAAGGCTTCGCCTTTGAAGTTGTGCTGCTCAAGAGAATGTCCATCTTCCTCATCGGAATAGGAAACGGAAACGCAGAGGATCTGGCTTTCCACAAAGGTGTGATAAATTAGTAAGTAGAACATTGTTGCAAGTTGGTAAGTGTGAATCAGTCTTAATTATTTAGTGCTCTATTTTTCTGTTCTAATACCCTCTCATTGAAAAGACACCAAAGTGAAAAACCCATTGTGTGATCTCTTCAGGCTCCTTAGGTGCATAAGATGAAACAAATAAAGCCATCTGGGCTTTTCATCCCCTGACGTTCCCAGCTCTCACACCGCGTTTCTAAGAAATACAGTATTCTTCAACTATCCAAAATGTCTTGCATGTACTTAGAGAAGAAATGAAGCTATTTTCAAAATTACAGATGAATAAAGAGCCCTCCTTTTTCATCACAGCTTGACAATGGATGCTGCATTCAAAAGGATTTTCAAATGTAGCCCAGAGCATTCTGTTCAAGTGCTGGAAGGAGGTCCCATGGCGCTTGCAGACGGTAATTGAGTGCATTATCTTGTGATGGACTTGCTTGTTTAAATGACAGGCAGCCTGGTCATTAGTGATGTGTTATGGTCAAGATAACTCTGCCATACATACGTCGGGTCAATTTCTGTCATTATGGAAGTCTGCTTGAAACTCCAGTGTCAGTTCCTATGAGTCAGCCAGGTTGGATACTTTATTTCAACAAGTGCTATGAGTCATTTGAAATTATGTATCATTCATAAGCAGAAAACTTTTTAAATTCTGTTGTATCCCACCTACCTGTGACATTTTGATTCTCTATAGAGTGGGAAAAAAACAGTATACATTGTAATTTGGTGTCTATTTTTCAGGTAATTGACTTAATAAGTTGAAATGAAATCGTGTGCCACCCAGTTTGCATAAGAGATGTAGAATTAAGCAGAAACTTTCCGGGGAGCAGCGGCGAAGTTCAGCATGGTAATTGAGAGAGCTGTTTTTCCCCCGGATAGGGCAGGGCTGTTAGAATCCCAGGCAAGTTTTTCTCTTTCAAAGCACCACTGAGTCGCTCAGAATAAAGTATATGCGAGGCACTTATGCTGGGTTTTAAGCTTACAAGTGCCATGGTTGGGGTCCGTGTTCCAAGTGGAGGGGAGGGTGTGGAATGCACGGTGTCCAGCGCTGGGATGGGACCTTCCCTGTGAGGTGCTGCAAACTTCATACCCAATTTGTTGATGTGCTACTTCACTGAACCTGCTTGATTTTCATTATTTTTAAAGAAATCATAGCTTCAAACAATGACGCTGGAGTAAATACTAATCGATGCAAATAACTTCTGTGCAGAGTGCAGGAGGAGACCCCCAGGAGGAGACCCCCACCCTTTCTTTAGAGCGTTTTTGCGCTGAGTGTGGTGGTCCTCTGTCCTTTCTGCACGTGGAAGGGATGCATACATTACTTTGATTTAAGCCGCATCACCCAGCCAGCGGCGTGGTTGTGTCTGGTGTCTGCGTCTTTCACCACTCTCCTTTCCAACCGGGAGACCCTCCTGTTCTTCCTATGGGAATGGGCAGTGTCAGTTAGGAGGCCCTCCCCTGGGCTTTCCGACCACCCATGTTCAGTTCCCGGCCTGAGAATTCTGTTTCCTGAGCCCATCTTTCCCTGCCCTTGCCTCTCCAACCCATCGCCCCCAAAAAGGGATTCATAAACCTCATGGCAATCCCATGTGCTCAGCAGATTTCTGTGACATGCAAATCACACCTCATTTTTCTTAAGGTGGCATCACAATGTGATCAGGTCCTGTGTGACCAAACATTAACAAAGCCCTAAATTAAGAGTGTCCTGGGAAGAAGCCACTGGGTGAAAGCGGAGGAAGTGCCTTCTTCTCCATCAAGTCAGGGACAGGAGGGAGCCTTGCTCTGCTGGGAGCGTGAGAGCCAGGGCTGCAGGCAGACCTCCTGATGCCAGGAGAAGGATGGAGTCTGCAGCTGGGAACCTTCCAGGCCCTGGCTGGGTGACCTTTCAGGTGTCTGAACTTGAACAGCGGCAGCAGCTGTGGCCACAACTGAAAGTTAGAGTGTGATCACTGCCAAATAAAAGTGGTGGCGGTAGGAGCCGAGCTTTCTAGTCTGGGTGACTGGTCGCAAGCTGGAGGAACAGCAGGTCTCCTCACTAGGTGGCAATCTAAGGGCCAGGGTTCAGAGACAGTGTTCCCCAAACTCCTGTGCTGCTGTAGGAATGCTCAGAGGTGAAAGGATCTCACCAAGGAAGCTCTGCCCTAACCGGTGGATTCATTCATTTGAAGGATTAATAATTTGAAAGGACTGACTGGGTGGTAACTGTAGGCAGGTGGGTGTGACTGGGGGCTGCCCTGGAAGGGCTGTTCTTCCTGCAGCCCCTTCCCCACCATTGTCTCTTCCCTGATCCTGCCCTGAGCTCAGGACCTTCCCCTTCCACCATGATGTTCTTCCTCACCTCGGGCCTAGTGCAATGGAGTTGGCCAACCATGGACTGAGCCAAAACCAGCTTTTCCTCCTCCGAGTTGCTCTCGTCAAGTATTTTGGTCACAGAGACAAAAGCTGACCAACCAGCCCCTAGGGAGTGAAAGGTAACTTCAAAGCTGAGGACGTCATTCCCTGGTGCTCAGCGTCCCCAGCCCCCACAGCCCAGGCTGCTGCCCACTCCCGTCCTCTGGGCCACGCTCACAGCAGCCGCCCTCCATCCACACCAGCGGCTCTTCCTGACTGGAAGTCCCTGGAGCTGCCAGGGCATTCAGTGAGTTGGGGCTTTGTTTTTGTTTATCTGTTTGTTTGTTTTGGGGTGGTGGTGTTCATTTGTTTTGTTTTTGTTCTTTGGGGACTTGGGGTGATAGAAAGGGGGACCATCTAGAAGGGCCCCACAAAAGACCACAGTGGAGCTGAGGGGGCATCCTTAGGTAAGCAGTGGGCAGAGAGGGCAGCTTGGGAAGAAGACGAACTGGATCCCAGAAGTCTGGATCCCAGGAGAGGAGTGAGGCCACAGAGGAGGGTCGAGGGCACGGGGACTGTGTTGGTTGAGCAGAACTCGTTCTCTCAGAGCTCTGAAGGGCAGGCTCGCCCGACCACTCTCTGAGACCGCAGGGGAGACTCTTCCTGGCACTTCCAGTGTCGGTGTGACCGGGACCCCTGCTGCCCTTGACTGGTAGATGTGTCACTGTTAGCTCTACCCTGTTGCCACAGGACTGCTTCTTTGTGTCTTCTTCTTCCCCGGGGGCATTTCCTCTTCTTAGGAGGATACCAGTCACCAGATGAGAACCCACCCTAATGGCTTTATCTTAACTGGATTTTATCTGCAAAGACATTATTTCCAAATAAGGTCACATTCCTACACATGAAAGATTTGGACTTCAACAAACCTGCTGGAGGGGGCATGTTCCTGTGTTCAGCCACCACCAGGACCTTGGGGAAAAGCGTGTCATTTAGGAAGTAAGGAATGCAGAGGGTCAGAAGCATATCACAGGGGTGTCACGGACTGGCTGAAAAGCGTAGGGTATTTGCTTGGGCACAAAATTTGAAGAGGTGCCCAAATCTCAGTAATTAAATAATATGCTAATGTACTAGTTATTTAAAAAAAATTACTGCAAAAAAAAAAACCAGCAATGATGGCACCACTTAATCAAAGACAAGTATCATTGACTTTCCTCAAGGCACTGGGTCAGATGTGTCTCTGCACCATGATCTGAGGACACGGAGCTCCCAGGCTACAGGCTAGAGTCACCAGTGGCCGTTTTGCCCCAGTGCAGAGAGCTCACTCGGGTAAAGAAGGAAACCACAAGCCTGGCATGGTGGCGCACTCCTGTAATCCAAGCAACTCGGGAGGCTGAGTCAGGAGGATCGCGAGTTCAAAGCCAGCCTCAGCAACTTAGGGAGGCCCTAAGCAACTCAGTGAGGCTGGGGATATGGTTCAGTGACCGAGTGTCCCTGAGTTCAATCCTGGTTCAAAAAAAAAAAGAAGGAAACCACAGAGGTGAGTGCAGAACCAGAGGTCGAGAAGCAGCTGAGGCCAGGTGTGTGCCTCTGTGCCCAGCTGGCCTGGGAGTGAGAGCTGCGGGACCTCCTGGGAAGCAGCCACATCCTTGCAACTCCAGCCAGTTGCAAGCGGATTTGGGTCCTCTTGATTGAAAGGACTGGAGGACCGGCTCCCCCATAGGAAGCCAGTCCCTCTGGAGCTTGCCATTGTCCCACAGACATAGATGACCCATTGAATTGCTTGGACCTTCCCAAGCCCTTCTCTTTCAGGATTTCAGGATTCAGTATGGTTTTTCTCCTTCATTCCCTCCTCTGGAAAGAGGGGAATGTGCTTCCCCTGCACTTGGCCTTAGAGATCCTTAGAATGACCTTCAGAAATTGTTTGAGCACCATGGCATCATTGAATGCAGTTTGTTTGTAGTGATGGTGTTTCTACTACCTGCTCTGTGATCATGAACACGTAATCCCTCCGCGTTACACGATTAAACATATTCTGTGCAGCGGCCGTTGCATGGAGATAATCACTGTGGATAGGAATTTTTTGTAAAAACTGGATTCTGAAGGGCTGAGGGTGTAGCTCAGTGCTAGAGAGTTGTCCAGCATACACAAAGTCCTGGTTCAAACCCCACCACTCTGGAGGGAAGAAGGATCCTGAGTTCAAAATCTTGATGAAGTAACCTTTAGGGACAAAGCCCATTTGTGTTTTAGAGGCCAGCCATGTGCTCCAGCTGTAACATCTATTTTTATTTTGCCAGGTTTCTCAGGATCACTAAGTCAATCACCCAGTAGTACTAAACCCCGACTCTGAATGGAGCTGGGCAGAGTAACACCACAGTGAACCAAAGACAGCTCTGGCTGCCTGGCCAGGAAGTGGGCAGTCAGTGCTCCCGGGATGGTGGGCTCGGGTGCCCGGCTGGGCCCACACAAGACCCTTCCCCCACCCACTCCGGGTGCAGCTGGGGCCAGGATCACTGCTTCCCCTGCAGCTTCATGGCAGGTGAAAGGACTTTTGTTGGCTCGGAGCATCGACTACACTTACAAGCCTTCCCATCCATCTAGACTTTGACTATATAATTTTCTAATCCTTGCAAGCAGGCTAAAAATGAATTCCATAAATTCACTGAGGTCAAAGTTTATGTCTCAGTTTATTTTTGTTCCCATAGCACCAGATTTAGAACTGGGCATCGTGAAGCTTCTCAGCAAATCTTTTGTCTGATTCGGAACTGGAGCTCTTCTTTGTTTGTTTGTTTTGCTTTTGTTTCGTGGTGGTTGTTTTTGCGACAGATGTGTTCTAGAATAATACACACGACCCCTGGACGTTCACAAGCCTGATCATTTACCAAAAAAAGAAAATCCCAAAGTGCTGTTATTAAAGTGAATCGTCACCTCCTTGTTTATCTTTCATACACATCTAGGGTTTCATACGGCATTACATCAATAGCTTATTCCTGTGATGGAATGACGTCAACAAGTGATTTAGGCATTTTCTGAAACTACAAATAACTCATCTGAAAGCATAGATTGGGAGAATGTGTTTATCCCGATGACAGTTTGCTTTCATCAAATATTTCAACTGAGTCCACTTTTGAAAGCACATCTGACCCCTTCACAGGTTCTTAAAAGGAGCCCAAACATTCAGCTTCCTCATTTTATCATGTGGGATATTAAAATGAAAAAGTTAAAGTTTCCCTAAATTCTGGAGTTGCACCAGGCACTTCCACTGGTACATGTTTTTGAAAATATTGGTGGAAAGAAAGTCACGTGCAGCCACCCTTGTTTTATCTTTCAAAAGAAAGCCTCTCCTTAAAAATTAGAATTTTTGAATAGGAGGCTCTGAGCAGTGGGAGTTTAACTGACAGTTCTTGATTCATTTGTTATTGAGAAAAATAAGGAGTGCGTCACATGTGAGGAGTTCCGGAGTGCAGGAAGAGAAGCAGTCTCGCAAAGAGAGCCGGGACCGGGCCAGAACACAGGCCACACGGGTGGCCTTTCCCCAGGTGGCAAAGGAGAAAAACAGAGGAGGCTTCTGGGGCATTTGTTGAAATCAAGTACTCTTAAGGACCCAGTGAACTGGAGGGGCATGAGTGGAGAGTGTGTGTGTTTGTGTGTGTGTGAGAGAGAGAGAGAGAGAGAGAGAGAGAGAGAGACAGAGAAAGAGAGAGAAAGTCCAAATTTCCCATCTCTGTGAAGACATATGTGCTTAGGGCCCACCCCAATGACCTCACATTAGCTAGATCATCTGCAGAGTCCCTTTGTCCTAATAATGTCACATTCACACTGACTGGGGCTCAGGACCTCAGCACCTTTTTGGGGGGACATGGTTTAATCCATAACAACAGCAATCTGCTTCCATTAAGGACTGGATAGAAAGTGTGGGGGCCAGGCAAGCCAGAGAGCTCAAAGTGACTCCACTCTCCTTCAGTAGCACAAAAGCCACCATAGAAAACATGTCCGAGGGTGTGTGGCTCTGTTCCAATTGCTTACGGACAGCACGATATGAATGTCATGTAACTTCATGTGTCACAAGCAGGACTCTCCTCTTGATTGATTCTCACCATTTAAAGATATCACAACCATCATCGGCAGCTGGCTGGATTTGGTCCTTGGGCCGTGACTTGCCCACCCTACTCAAGAGCCTAGAGCACATTTCTCCCTGGCTTTCGTATTTTCACTGTAAAATACGCCCGCAGAACACCAGGAAGCAGCAATCTAAGCCACGTCTATCATGTGCCCACAAAACAATTTTCAGGGAACCAGCACCCCGGGCTGCCACAGCCCTGAGGACCATCCTCCAGCAGGGAGAAACAGCCAAGAGAAGCCTCTGACTGCTCAGAAAATGGAAATAAGCACCTTACTCAAGTTGAAAGGGTACTTCACATCAGCCAGCTGGAGATGTCTGGGGGGAAATGTGTGATATTGTCCATTTGGAGACTGTGTCCAGACCATAGCATCTGGGAAGAAGAGGAAATGGAAGCTAATGAAATGGATGTCAGAAATCTTTGATGTGGAAAAAATGTTTCTTTTGCAAGTTTGATATACTGTGTTAAAGTCTCTACTGAGAACAATAAGAGTTTCATTGCCTCTTTAGTTACAAAGGTGAGCAGGAGGACGTCTTCCTGTCTGGGTTTCAAGTCTGGCTGCCTTTGCTGCCCCCCTGGGCTGAGAGGGAATGAGGTAGAGTCACTTACCAGCTGATGCCCAGGCCCAGAGTCCGCCCCCTGCCCACCACTACAGTGACTAAATAACCACTGACATGTAGTTGGGATTTGAACAAACCAATGTGAATTGATCCATCTGGAATAGTTCAATGGATATTTAACTCTAGTCAATATTTGCCATCATGCAAAACCAGAAATCAATTGCCAAAATTTGAGACCACAATATTTCAACAACAATATCTTTACTGTAATAGTCAAGATGCATCAGTTTTGACATTTTCAAGCATCATTTTCCTGTTTTATTTGTGACTGATGAGAGTAATAATTTAGGGTACCCATCAGGATCTTGAAATTGCATCTCTCTAAAAAGTGATCACACTAGCTCTTTTGTATTTTTTAAAGTAAAAGACAGAGGTCATACCCCTGTGGAACTGTTTAGCATACAAACAAAAATATCTCCTAAGATTCTTTTCTTCTTCATTGAAATAAGTAACTTACAGATGGTAGGGTACCCAGATCTGAAGGACACAGCTGCAAAAGCCCCTTAGTGAGCATCCTTGCCAAGGTCAGGAGCAAGATGTGGATGGATACCACCTCTGCTCAGCATGGTATTGGAGAACACAGCCAGGGCTATATCTATCTGATGCAACCCAATTCATTCAAAAATATCCCATGTTTTCATCCATTTTGTCCATCTTTGTCTATTTTCCTTAGCCTGTTTACCATAGGGATCATGTTCTGAAGTTTTTGTTTGCTAACTTTGATATCTAGATAATCTCTGCTTCTATTGACCCTCTGGTCTTCTTGACGATCAGTCATGCTGTTTTTTCTTTTGTCAGATAATTTTTTGCTGTAGGGCAGTCATTGTGGGTATTACGTTTCAGAGTTTCTGGATTATATTATCTTCTTCTAAAACATGTTGCTAAAAGTATTTCTGAAACTAGGCATGGTGGCCCACACCTTGTAATTCCAGCAGCTCAGGAGGCTGAGGCAGGAGGATTGCAAGTTCAAAGCCAGCCTGAGCAATATAGGGAGGCCCTGAGCAGCTTAGCAAGACCCTGTCTCAATATAAAAAATAATCTCAATATAAAAATTAAAAAAGTTGGGATGTGGTTCTGTGGTTAGGCCCCCCTGGGTTCAATCCCAGTACCAAAAAAAAAAAAAAAAAAAAAAA
>JAJEJO010004408.1:334753-406595 GCA_020662805.1 Glaucomys volans
GCTGGGGGTATAGTTTGGTGATAGAGCACCACTAGCTTAAGTCCCCTCACACACACAGAAAGAATCTTTGTTTTTTGTTTTTTGCTTTTTTGGTACTGGGGATAGAACCCAGGGGCACTCCAACACTGAGCCACATCCCCAGACCTATTTAGTATTTTTATTTAGAGACAGGGTCTCACTGAGTTGCTGAGGACCTCGCTAAGTTGCTGAGGCTGGCTTTGAACTCGAGATCCTCCTGCCTCAGCCTCCCAAGTGCTGGGATTACAGGCATGCACCACAAAAAGAATCTTATAAATATTTTCTAATCATACAATTAAAAAGTCTTGCTCCATTACACAGGCAAGATGCTCTTATTTATTCTGAACCAAAATGACAATTTCAGCCACATTAAGACTGAAAATTTTCACCTAATTCATTGATTCAGTTGTTCAAAATGCTGCTCTTAAGACCCTTTTGTTGTCAGACCCTGCTCATCCATGTCCATCCAGCAGCTGCCTGCCCATCACAGCTGTGCTCTGTCTGAGCTTCTGAACACTCGGAGAAGAAAGGGCCATGCCTGTCTCTTCCACATGTGACTCAACAGCTGGTTAGCCCCAGAGAAATCATGAGAGGTCGCCTGGACACAGAATCACCTTTCTCTTCCCGCTACTCCATCAGAAGTGAGCGTGGTGATAATTGGAGAATGGGAGTCGGCACCTCTGTCTATGCAGTCAAATTCTTGCCTTTCTTGATAGCCACATGTTTTCTTCAAAACTGTGATGCAACCTAAAATGTTTTATTTACCCTGCTCTTATGACTAAGTATCCCCTGCTCAGGTATCTAATGCACCAGTGCCATTGTCCTGCACATGGAGCTGGATTCTCCACACAACATTTGTTACTGTGCTCTATTGATCAAACCTTTAGAACTGAACCCAACGGCACCCCTTGACACCTGCAGCTGCCCCTGATTTATGACTCACTGACAGTACTGAGTGTGGGGCGGGGGCTGGATCAAAGATAAACCAGAATGTGCTTGCTCTCTACATCCCTTTGCTTCGTGATATTTAATTCTACACTGATGCTTGTCACATGAATAAAACGTACACGAAATGAACCAGGAAACCCAAGTGTGCCACATTCAAACCACCACCTCCACCTTCAAGTCACATTTTCTGGCAAACGCTTGGTAGTATAGAAAGACTAATAGCAGGAACGGAAAGTAAATTGTTTTTTATTATTAAATTGCTCCAGGTTACTTAAGGGGGAAAAAAAAAAAACAAACTCTCTAGCCTCCTGGATTTTTGATCTTTGAAAAAACTAGAGCGAATTTTATTAAAAGACACAAATTTAAAACTGTACTTTAAAGAACTACAGTATTTAATTATTGGCTTGCCTGGTTTTTATAAGTAGAGCGTTTGTATTCAGTAGGCAAACCTATCTCTGCACTTCTCACCTTTAGCCTGTGAATAACTAAAACAAGGCAGAAGCCCCTGTTCCCCAGAGGTTATTGTTTATGTCGCAGAATTGATTTTGCATTTTAAGCTGCAGATGTGCTCTGACTAGTTATTTGGTATTTATTAAATGTCAGCTGTGTGTCCAGCTCTGAGATTGTTTGAATATTATTTTCGTGATTATATGGCTGCATAGAATAATTAAATCACTGAAGAATTTAACCACGTCATGTACAGAATTCACGACAAAGACTTTCTTGGGAAATGGGGGATATTGTGGAATAGTTAACTAATATCTTTATTTTCCATCAAGAGAAGAAAACCAATTTGCTTAATTAAAGCGGTACTGCTCAAGTCAGGCCAATCTGGCAGCTGGGCTCATATGATAAACAGCCTGGCCTTTCGAGTCTGGGCACGTTACATAATCACAATGCTCACTTGGATCCATTTTTCTGTGCGGTTCATGTTGCCAGCTTCAGTATCAAGAGCTCAGTGGTCCAGGTACTCGGATGCACAATCCTAAAGTATTTTCAGAAGGTCCCTCAGGAGGGGGCCTCGGCCATGCTAAGGCAGGAGCTGGTCAGCCCAGCTGCAGGGGCTGTGGCCTGAGGAAGGAGCCCAGTGCCTGCTGTTCTCCACCCTCAGCTGCTGCTCTTAGTCTTTGTGTAGAACATGGAAAGTCTACTCCTAACTCTTTTGGAGAGTTTCTGAATACTTGGAGCACTTCTGAGTCTGTTTTGATTTGTAACTTTGCTCCCCTGGAGGTCGAGTGTAAATTACTTGTTCTTTTACAAAGCGGACTAACCTTCTGTCATCGATTTAGTTTCCTCCCCACAGAATCACTTTGATTCATAGAGGAGCCTCACTATTTTTAAAGACCAGCTCTGGGCTGACGTCATGATTCCTGACCTGCGTCTGTCTCCCGCGGTGCCAGGGCCCTTGGCATCTGCACCCTCCTCCACACTCTCCCCTCGATCCTGGTGACTCATGGTGCCATTGTGTAGCAGTCATCCAACACCCACGCGGACGCGGGCCTTGCTCGGTCCGGCATGAAGCTTCGTGCCTGTCTCCTGTCTCTGGAGAGGCTAGATCTGCTGAAGCAATTTAAGAGACCATGGAGAGGAAGAAAGATAAGGCGGTCAAGCAACACTCCAGATAAATTACCAGCCGAAAAGAAAACACAGTGAAATTACACAAGGCATCAGTGTTTGTGGTTTGGGAGTTAGGGAGGCTGTGAGCGGAATGCTTAAAGATGTGTTTGCCTTTTGGAGGAAAGCTGAGCCAAGATAAGGACAGAGACAAGGACAGGGGCTTGGAACCACAGCCCTCCTGGTTCCAAGGGGCTCCCTGGACATTCCCCTCTCCAGGTCCCCGGTGGGCAGAGTAGCTGAGAGCCCAGCTCCCGTGGGGTTGATCCTGTTGCTTTATCTTGCTGGAAGGAAACCGAAGGCGGTGCACGTAATTGTGGCAGTGTCAGATCCGTAGCCATGCATATTATATGTAATCATTCCAAGTGATTTTCCTCCATTTGGGCCTTTCAGCAGGGAACAGGAGGAAAAACTGCTCACTTCATGCACCTCAGAAAATTTGTTCACCTCTGAACTCCACCTGAAAACAGGCTCTCGATTCTGACCTGTGACACACGCTAGCGTTCCACCTTCCCACCAGCAGCACAAGGCGTCTCTGGAAATGTAATACTGTCTGTTAATTTCGTGTCCATCCTCAGGACAGACACCAAGACGAGTCTCCACTGTCAATCAAGCAGTGTTCACGCTCCTTCCTGGCTCTGGGCCAGGTAGAGCACACGTACACCTGTGTGAAAAAGCACTGAGTGTGCACTGGGTGCACTTTATTTTGCTCCAAAGTTATGTTGCAACAAAGAATCAAATAAAATCTCCTGCTTTTCTCTCCGCACAGCAGCCATTTTCTTCCTGGTGGTTATTTTGTTGCTAACACAAGATTTTTAAATCATTAAAGGAATTTTAAAAGTTTACCCAGGATCCCTGTACTGTAATAGAAATGTTGTTTTTCCCTATTCCCTGTGACGCTGAACGTGTAATTGTGGAGTATGTACTGTTTGGTATTCAGCTTTTGTTCTCCATATAATTGTATATCAAATAATTCTCTGTCTTTCGTGGTCCTCATAATTTTCCATATTAATAGCTGCAAGCTCTTCCGCAGAATGATTACAATACCATTTGCTTCGACACTCCTCTTATCCGGGGCATTTAGGTGACTTCAGATTGTTCATTAAAGCAAATGACCCCCCTGTAAACATGTCAGCAAGCACTCAGCCATCAGAGGAGACAGCGTTGATTTCAGCCAGGGCTCTAGAGAAAGAACACCAAGAGGATCCCAGTGTGGAATCTCTTTGGGGAGCACTGAGTGGGCTCTGGACAGCATAGCACCAGCTTCTGAGGCACATTGGTGTCTGTTGGCATATGGCAAGCCCATCCCAGATCCCAGGCTCCTGCAGCAAGGGAATGGCTGAGTGGGTTTGCCTTGATTTCCCTGAACAGCCAGTCCCTCGGTCAGCACCTGTAACTCCCAGTCCCAGAGGCTGAAGGAATGGAGGAATGCATGAACGAACACACGAACTCATCTAACTATCCCAACAAACCTTTAAGATAAGTACCATTATCCTACGTTACAGATAAGGAAACTGAGGCCCCTGAGCAAAGGAACGAAGTACCATAGAAACTTTTCAGTTTGCATCCACGACACTGCAGGCACCCCTGGGTCAAACCCGCTGAGGCCCCCAAAGGATGATCCCAACTTTGCAAAAGAGAAATCGGCATCAGACAGAAATTGAACAACTTCCCCAGCGCACCCTGCTTCCAAGTATTAGAATCTGAGTTCAAACCTGCAGTTTCCAACTCAAAATTCCACATTCCTTCCAGGTGCTTGGCTTTTTCTCACATGGGGACTTGGGGCAGAAAGGCAGGAATGCCCATATATTCTGTTTGTATATTTGCAGACACGTATTCTATTTATTTCCATTGAAGAGAATATTGCCTGTGCGCTGCACCTTCCCTGGTGTCACAACAGCTGCCGGTGACAGTTCTGGGAATGTGGACAGTTGTAATGGAGCCTCTTCACCCTCTTACTTAGCACTCCTGTAATTAGTAAGAGGCCCACACCTTCTCAGGTTGGCTCTGGTTTAAATCATCTGTCTGCGAACGGAGTTTCTGTCCATCCAATTCTCTGTTACCCTTACATCAAAGTGAGTCCTCTAAATATTAACCCTTTGCCATATTTGAGGCCCACATTTTCTCCCAAATCGTTTTCTCTTTTGGGCTTTTTTTTTCATTTTATAAAAATGGTATCCAATCATAACTAACCGAATGGTTTAGCTGCGTTTGCACAAGGGAACACTCTTCCGTCATAAAAAGGATGAGGTCCTGCCTCTTGACCCAGCCTGGATGGAAGCAGAGGTCGTCATGTTAAGTGAAATAAGCCAGGCACAGAAAGACACCTACTCACTGGGCTGGTGGCCACACCTGTAATCCCAGCAACTCAGGAGGCTGAGACAGGAGGATCATGAGTTCAAAGCTGGCCTCAGCAATTTAGCAAGGCCCTAAGTAACTTAGCAAAAGCCTGTCCCAAAATAAAATATGAAAAGGACTGGGTATGTGGCTCAGTGTTTAGCACCCTGGGTTCAATCCCTGGTATCAAACAAACAAACAAAAGACACATATCGCATGATCTCTTACACGTGGGAATCTAGCACGTTGATCTCATAGACACGGAGAGCCACACGGTGGTTACCAGAGCCTGGGAGAGCAGGGGTGGGAGTGGGGAGGAAAAGTTGACCAGTGCCACCAAGTTGCAGTTGGGAGCAAGAAGTGGTGGTGTGGGGTTGTGAAGGTGTGCAGTCTACGTGGCCAGCCGCTATAGCTGACTGTAAGGAACTTTCCATTTCAAAATGCCAGCAGAGAGGATTTGGGAAGTCTCGCCATGGAGAAACGCTAAGGAGACGACAGATGTATCTGAACCGGTTTCAACATTACACCACCATGTGTAGCACAAGCATGCACTATCCCATCACGTTACTCTTGCTTAAAATAAATTTAATTTTTAAAATTTTGGTTTCTTTCTTGTGTCAGACCTTGGAAAGTCTGGACACAAATTTCTTAGATTGAATGACAGGACAGGGCAGAGAGCTAACACGTATTCCCCAGTTCCTTTGCCTACGCCAGGGCTGGGAGTGACCATGCCACACTGGAGGGAGGACCTACACTGCCCACTCTGTCCTCTGGTGCGGGGCATCCATCAGTGTTGCACGTGCTCCTAATATTTTAAACATCACCTGGACTGCTCCTAGTACTGTGCACCAAATAACCTGTCCTTTCATCACGTTTGTGTGACACTTTCTCATACATTTAAGTTTCAAGTATTCTTTTTTTTTTTTTGCAGTGCTGGGGATTGAACCCAGGGCCTTGGCTTGCAGGGCAGGCACTCTACCAATTGAGCTATATCCCCAGCCCTCACATATTCTCTTATTTACTTCTGGCTTTTTGATTCTACTGACTTTTTATATATCCTATTGATCAATTTTCCACTCCACTTGGGTCACCTTTTAATTATTATAGATTTATAACACAATTTTATATCTGGCAGGTAGATTCAAGTATTGTGAAACTTGAAGTTTAGACAGTTTGGCAGGGAGTCTCATACAGAAGATATGTTTAGTTTTATAAAATTTTTTAAATGTCACCAGGAGAACTAGATGCCAGAGTGCCCCCTCCCAGGTACATCAGGGTCTGCCGGGCTCCTGGGAAACCCACTGGGCTCCTCTCCACCTACTTAGATTATTTACATTTCCATGCAGTCATTCTTTTATAATGAGGTTTATAATTATTCACTTTAGGAATTTGTGTTCGTTCTGCTTAATGTCCTCCAGGGCATCCGATTGGACATGGGGAGAATCGCCATCTTCAGGAAACCTGCTTCCTTCTAGAACACAGCGTGGCTCACATTCCGCCCAGTCTTCCTGTGCGATTCCAAGTGGCCCTCTCATCATTTTCCATGTGTTGGTCTCTGTTAAGCTTATTTCTAAGGAGTCTGAACTCTTTCTCGTCGTGATTTACAAGTTGTCAATGCTGGTACGTAGGAATCCTGTTAATTTCAGAGATTTCTTCTATATCCAGCAACTTTTAGCAGAGTTATTTATACTTTTTATCAACTGAAAAATGGACATTTTTTTCTTTATGAGCCCAATATATGTTATGTCTTAATTGAAGATTTTATTAAACAGATATCCCAAACAACACTGAATTGAAGCAGAACCTTAACTTCATTTCTTCATTTAAAGAAATCTCGAGGGTTTTTCCATTTATAGTATTTTTTTATTTAAAAAAAAAATATTGGTATATTAACAAAGTTTATTTCTAGTCCTTTTTTAAAAGGTACCATCGGAATGTGTGTTCAATTTTGTCATATTAGTTTTCAACAACTTTGGAAATGACTATTTTTATCTTCATTTAATTAATTGATGGTTTGCAGTGTGTTTTCCTAATTGAACCATCCTTGCATTTCAGGAATATGACTTCCTTTGTAATCCAATGTCCTTTGGCAGGTTGTATTTCCTTTTTTTTTTTTTTCTTTTTTTTTGTGGTACTGGGAATTGAACCCAGGGACTTGTGCTTGCATAGCAAGCACTCTACCAACTGAGCTATATCCCCAGCCCAGCAGGTTTTATTGAAGACCTCTCCGTCTGCATTCCTGACTCTGGCGGGTTGTTTGGGGTGCTTCTCCATGTTAGGGGTCTACTGAGTGTTTCTATCAGGAATACTTTCTGTAACATACTATTATTTACTAAAAAATATTTTTTAAAATTCACTACCAGATTCATATCCTTTTTCTTGGAATATTCAGTTCTTTGATGACTTTCTGGATTTATTTTCTCTCTTATTAATCTATAAAGATTTGCTTCACCTTCCATCAACTTACAGGACTTTCGTTTTGTGTGAAATCACCCACTTCCTTGAGAATAACACATATAGTAAGTAGCATGCTTATAAATGCCTGTTTCTTATAACTTTTATTTCTGCAGAGTTTCTATTTCCATTTAATTCATAATTTTATGTATTTTGGGTTCTTCTGGAGTAGATTTGTCAGAAGCTTATCTATTAGTATATCTTCAGGGAATCAATTTTGCCTTTTTTTTAACTGTTTATTTTCTTGCTTTCCAATCTATGACTTTATCTTTTTATTTCTTCCATTGTGTTCTTTTCTTATCTAAAGTGTTACATTGAATAATTAATTTACTTTCTCTTTTTTATATAACACTAAAAACAGTTAATACTTTCATTGAATTTTTCTCTAAGCATTAATTATGATTAAATTTTATCAGTATTACTATTACTATTTCCTAAGTGGTTTATTGTATTCTTGATTTTTCCATTCTCCCAGTTGTTTTTCAGGAGAATATTTTAAAATATCACTGTGATTGGCAATTTTGCTTGTTTACTCTTAAGGCTTTTAATTTCTAATTTTAGTTGCATTTTGCTTAGAAAGTAACTTTTAAAGTCTCTGGTGAAATTATTTATTGAATTTTAAGAAAAGATTGGTAAATGTTTGAGTAATTCTAAATAAATATGTCTTATTTATAAACCACAAAATTTTGTCTACTTTGCCTATAGTGGTCTTGATTATAAGTTCTTTACTGCTACCCTCTAAACCTTTGCTTCTGCTTGAAGCTCTTACATTCTTCATTTTGCGTGTTCTGTTGTTATGTTATTTGGTGCATATAGATTCTGTTATTGTATCTTCGGTATATACTGTGTCTCTCTTTGTATAACCACCCATTTATGTCACATAATATGTTTTATCTTTAATTGTTTGATATTATTATTGCCACCTTTGCTTTCCTATACTAATTATCATTACTGTATCTCTATTGAAAATTTTTATTTCAAGCTGTTTGTGTGACTTTTGAAACTCATGAAAAGCACAATGTCAAATTACCTTTGAAAACCATTTGGAGCATCTTTGCCTTTCAAGGGGTGTTCCATGGGGTGTTTTTCTTTTTCTTTTAGTTTATTTTTCCTTCCACAAAAGTTTTTAAACTTTCAATTGAATTCGACTTGCCTAAATTATCATTTCCATAGCTGATACTTTCCTTTGTTTTAAGGCACTTTATAAGCATTTTAAAGGAATTGAAATGGGAATCCTGGCACTTTCTATAGAGCAGAGCAGAGTCTAATAAAGTTTAGGCAACTCCAAGTTTGCAAAACCTTCCCTAGCACAAACACAGCTCAAGTGGTGCTTTCTTGAATTCTATAGTTTTCACTTCCTCCTCTGAAATGATGATTCTTATTTCAGAGGTTTTGATTCTAAGACTCTTCTGGTACAATATTTTTTCCTACTTCAAATTTTAGATATGCTAACCAAGTTCCATTTTGCCTCTGCATCAAAAACACTATATATGCACCTCATTTTATTTTCTCCTCAATTCCTCTACACAACTCCTGTTTTCCATGCTCTTTAAAAGTTCAATAAACCATAACATTTTATTAAGTCTATTTCATGAAGAACTTTGAGAAAATAATGTTCCAAAAGCCAAGTTCATCTTTTTAATGAGCACTTTGTGAAACAGGCTTTCTTTAAAGGTCACTATTACTCTTGTTCCAATATAGTATTAGAGTCCACGTGGGCTGTTGAAATATCACCTCCATTTTCTTCTAGTATTTTCTCACCTATTCTGAGGGAAAATTTGTCCTGAGTAAATGATAAGCACAATTTAAAATTTCTTCATGCGGCACCAATTTCTCAAAAATGTCACACCTTTAATGACTATCATCAATAACAATACTAAATTAACTCTTATGAAAACTCAGTTTTGTAACTATTAGTATGTATGGTCGTAAGAAATGAAAAATGGTGGGGGAGTAGAGAGTGGATAGATGGGCACCCAGGAAATAGACAGGAACCAGGAAGAAGGACCAAAGGGTTAATAAATAAATGCTATTCTTTATTAATATTGGAATTTCCAGCATTGGTGCACCCCCTACTGACTGAAGTCCAAATAAGGCTGTTTTAAAGAGCGTTTAAAACATGCCATAAAAATAAATCAACGGAGCTACTTACGAAGAGTATTTGTTAATTTGCTTCCTAAGAAACTTTGTTGGACCTTCATTAGCTGTAGAGTGAAACCACAACTCAGTCAACTAGAACTCAAAGCTACTTAATATCTGAAAGAAATATTTTTCTTTATTATCCAGCAATCCATTTAGTACCTACCAGGAAGGGAGGATGCAAGGGTGACCAACACAGAAACCCCATGTCTTGAATTCTTCCAGGGAGCCAGACCCCTGCACACAAGGTCACTGGTCTTCCTTCCTTTCTTCCTCCTGGGTGCCCACACCACTGTGCCAGAGTTCTACGGCCACCCCCACCAGCCTGCAGCCCCCTTCCATCCCTCCCTGTCCCCCATACTCTTCTTTCTCCCTAGAGCCTGCTACTCCCTTCCCCTCCCCAAACAATACCACTTCTGTTCCTTGTGATCTGACCCATAGATCATTTTTTGAACACTGGGTTTTTCTAACTTTACATTACTTCAAACTACTCTGTAATCCAGACTTAAGTCCAAATTTCTGAATATTTCCTCACAGTAGATTCCTGTATTGGGAATCATAAGAACAAGGAGGAATATTTGAAGAATCTTCATAGATATTGCTTAACTGCTCTCCAGAAAGATTGTACCAATTTATACTTTCAACAGAAGTGCCTGAAAGTACTGATTTCACTTCAGGTGCACAACTTCCAATAAGAGCTATGTTTTGATTTGCTGATTTGATAGTCCAATAAAATAGTATATTGTTTTAATTTGCATTTAGTGGCTCACCAGTGTGGTGGAGTAGTCTTCACATTTATTAACCATTTGTACTTTTTCTCCCAATTGTCTTTTCATAACACTTTCCTTTTCTAAACTTCAGTAGTTTTAATGGTTTATACAAGTTTTTTAAAAAAGAAAATTGACTTAATGTTTCATATTTGTGATAAATATTTTCATATTCTACTTTCCTTGTCACACTGTTTTTGATGTTTTCTATACCAGTGAATTCATTTTATTGATATGGCTGAATATGGTTGACTTAGAGTATTTATCTCTTTGGTTAGGCAAGGATTGATTGAAATATGCAGCCTGAGATCATCTGACTTGCTACTCTCTACAAATACTTCCCTGAAGGTCACAGCACTATTCAGGTACTAATATGTCCTTTCCCAAATGCACATTTTAAGGTCAAGTTTAAGGTAATGCATCTCTTTCTGTCCAGCTTTGCCCAGGATTTCACTATTTCAGCTAGTGTGGCCACATCGGGTTGGGGAATGTCTTGTTATCAGTTCTCTTTGCCTTTGCGGAACTTTCCTGGCGATCCTCACCTCTTTACCCTTCTGAAGGACCATTGAATCACTCTGTTGGGCTCCCAATGTGTTCTGGGGGGACTGTGATTGGAATTTCATTAAATCCATTTAGGAGGAATCGACAACATCACAATGTCCAATCTTCCTGCCGCGAGGGAGTGCCGAGTGCCTTCTTGTGCCCAAGTTTCCTGTTCTGCTCTTCTGAAAAGCTCTGAGTCTCCTTACTTAGTTCTTATACATTTCTTCTCTTTTCCCTGGACATTTCATGTTTTGAGTTATTTTGTCTGATTTTTATAAGGGATTATTGCTGCTGTGAATTAAAGGCATTGATTTTGTATTTGCAATTAATTTGAGGTAAAATGCAAAAAGATATCATATTAGTCTTTCAAATATATCAGTTTCCCAAACATTATTTGAATAATGTGCAATGAGTGCTCTGGGCTGATTATGTTAAAAATGTGAAGACCTGACTGCCTGTTGGTCTAAGGCACCAACGGGCTGAGGCACCATTTGAGGATCCCCTCGTGCTCAGAGGTAGCCAATGCCGCCTGAAGACATGAGAGGCCGCCTCCCACGGCCTCCCACGGCAGGCCTCTCCTACTCTGTTACTCTTATCTTACTGAATGACAGTTCTGAAGAGGACAAGGTCTGGAGACGTAGATGATGGCCTTGCCTCCCTACATTCCAAGGATTCTCCACATACGGGTTCTGCAGCCTCTGTTTCCCCACCAGCTGGTGTCCAAAGCACTTGGAAGAAAGGTCTGGGTGCATTTAAGTTTCCCTTGTGGTTTTTGGCCACCAGGACCCAGGAGCATTTTCACTGCTGGTTCACGTAGTGCAGGATCAGTAAGGAGCCTGTTTTGGGGGGACTTGTGTTTGACTTTGCAGTCCTGGCTCTTGGGAAAAGTCCTTACTTTCCCTCTTTCCAGCAGTACAGCCTGTGCATTTGTCAAATATTTCTCTGATGAAAAATGGAAGTGGAAGGAGCTGGGTGGATTCTGGTACATTTTGACATTAAACAAACTTGCAGCACACAAGTACAGCAGCACGCGGGGCTGGCGGGTTATTTTCTAATCAATCATTTGGGCACTTTTTCTAACAGAGCCACGCACTGATTTACCCAGGACATATGGCGCAGCATTTCCTCTCGGCCTGAGGCCCCAGCAAACAGCTGGTCTCTCAAATGAAGGCAGTTCGGGCTGTGGGCACACACCTCCCTCTGGACCTGCCCTGAGCAGCCAGCTGTGCACAGCCTGCTTCTCTCTGCTCTGGTCTCCTTAGATGTGGCCTTGGGACCCATGGAGCTGGAGGTGACACTGCTCAGACTTGGGCACCTACTGTTCTCTGTCTGTACTCTTGTGTTCTTTCTGGTCTGTTCTTTCTGAAGGTCTGATCAGGGACCTTCATGTTGCACCTTTTGAGTTCCAAATTCTGGTAACTGACTTGCTTTCTGTCCTCCTTTATTCACTCAGCAAAAGCTTACTGAACAGCTACTGTGTGTTGGACCTGTGCTAGGGATGCATCTGTGAATGGGGTGACATGCTATTCTTTCTATGTATGCCATCTCTGGCCAGAACTAAGATGGTCCAAGTCCTAGGTTCTTGCAGGCTTCTGGATCCCTCCAATCCTAAATTAGTTTGTTCCCTAATCTCAGATATAATCAATTTCTTCATACTTTCTCCAAAAAACAAACCCTCTTGGCAAAATTTCAACATGATGTTGGAGCATCTTCATGTGAATAAGCTGCCCTTTTGGCAGGTGGGGAAGCACACAGAAGACTAGAAAGGGCACACTCTTTGATTGGTTTGGGAGGAGATACAGGGACACACAATTGGGATGGAAGTGGACATCCCTGTGTGGTCTCTTCCTACAGTTGTCCAACATGGCATCTGAATGTTCAAAGGCCCAGCTTGAGCATTGCTGATTTCCATCTTGGATTCCAATTGGCCCAGCTCGAGCCAATTCTGGTTTCCATCTTGGATACCAATAATCAAGGTTAATCTTTTGCTGCATGACTGGATAAACTAGCTCAGGCACAGGGCATCAGACACTCTGTATTCACCAGTGAGTGGGGCAGGGCACCTGCTGGGCCTACAGGCGCCTCTCTTCAGATGCAAAGCAATCTCCAGGGCCTTGGAAAGGAACCACTGGATAGGGATAGTACTCTTGGGACCTTACCCAAGAACCTTCCATCACAAGTGCCAATTGCCTCACTACACTCCATAGATCAGGCCACCCTGCTGGGGCTTCAGGATAAAAGAATGTAGTTGTTTTTTATAAACCAGCCCAACTGACCCTAACAAGATGATCAGTCTATGACAGACAACTGACTTTCCTCCTACCCTTCTACTTGTTTGTGTTTCGTTTTAGTACAACTCTTAAAATGCCACACTTCTGCAGAGTGGGCCTCTCAGGAAGACCATGACAAACAAAACGCTGGCTGCACCCCAAATTCTGTGAATAGAGTCCAGGAAGTACTCACTGCACTTCCACTTAGGTCCAGAATATCGTCATGCACCCACCAACTTACAGAATGAATGTGACACAGCGAAGCTCTGTGACTGCTGCTTTGCCCTCAGGAACCTGGGAGACGAGGGAGGCACATCATGCAGCTGTGGGTTGTTGTCCTGCTCCCCTCGTCTCCCCCATGGTCTAGAGGATCAGGCTAGGACCTGGATGGAAGAGGCCTGACATCTCTTCACCTCTGTTTTCTAGCTGTGAGTCAGGAATAATGGTCCCTACTTCCCTTCTGTACAAGATGTCACTCTGGCAAAAGAATAGACACGGTGCACTCTGAACTGCTTTGGAGAAAGGTGGATATTTATGAATCCCAGAATATGCTTCCCAGGCACCCATCATTGAATGAGTCGGGCCTGGGGTTTGGGAGAGGTGACAGTTTGATCTTTTGAAACTGTAGGCAGCTGAAGTGCTCTCAGGAAGTGGATTGTGGCTATAATTGTTCTCTCCCTCTATGTTCTCACCGTTGCCTACTGAAATGTTATATCTGAAAAGTCTCCAAGTTAAAGTGGAGCAAGGAGAGGCCTCACAAAAGGAGCTATCTGAATCCGCCCAGGCCAGCACAGCTGCACCTGTAACTCCAGTTCCAAAGTCCCCTGTGGATGGGGTACTTGGAAGCGGAACCCCCTGCAGGGTCTAAGTCTGGTCTATTTGCCTCCAGCAAAGACAGAGGGCTAATTTGCCTCCAGACAAATGGAGAGAACTGCCAAGCTCTCCATCAAGAGCCAGGCTCCATCCCCTTCTGTAACCCTAATCATGCTTCTCACAAAGAGGATGAGTCCTTGGCTGCACAGATTGCCCCCCTCCCCCTGGATGACATGAAAGATGTACAGTCCACCAGATACGTGAGCTATGGCCACCAAACAGCAGGTCACCCTCTGAGTGAAGTGACTTCAAATAAGCGTCCTTTATGAGAGAAAACAAAAAGAAAAATGCATCTCCTACCCACACACTTCCAAAGGCCGCTCTGAGGCTTCCTGGGTCTTCAGGCGCCTGGCACTGGGCCACAGACCTCCTCCCACCCTCTGCCTCTTGATGTTGCAGCAGGGACCACACAATGTCAACTAACTGAATATGAACTCCAGGTTGCAAGAACTGCTCACACCGAGCACACGGGAATGACGATGTTTTTATCATCCCAGGAAGGCTTTCTGGCCACGGTTTATGCCCTTGTGTGTGTGTGATAGACTTTTCACAGTAAAAGCTTTTAGCACAGGAAAGGGGTAAAGTCAATTTTGATATAGACTACCTGGTTACAGAAGACTGCTAATAAAGCAAATTGATTTAGCTGTAAGAAATTACCCTTAATTTCTCAGGATGAGGAATTACTGGAAAAGCCAAGCCCTCTCCAGAGGAAAGATTCATTTCTTATGACAGGAATTTAGGAATAACTTGGTTAGGTATTTAGGCAAAAAGATAACAGAGGAAAGACTCATACAGACCTGAAGTTCTAGACAGTTACCTGAATTCTTCAGTTGCTAATGGGAACAAAATTGAATTTGACTCTGGATTCTCATTAAATCAGAAGTGAGGTGCAATTCCACAGTGGGGCGGAGCCTACGCAGAAATGAGAGGTGGGCTCCATTCACAGCCAGAGGCCTGGAGGCCTCCCAGCCCTCCAGCTTCCTGGTGTCTTCTCCATGGCCAGCCTCCCCAGGCAGGAAACACCAAGGGACACTGTGATCTCAGCCTGTGGACACTTCTGAGTCATTCTAGGGTCACACAAACTCTGACTTTCCATTGCATAAGGGTCACCTAGATCACAAGATGAGAGCTCTGCAGGAAGGCTTCCTAAAGAGGGCAAGACCCACCCCTCCCCTCTGCCCTTGCTCACTCCCACCTAAGTACTTACTGCGTCCTTCTCCTAACTGACCTTCCCATGTAGTCGTCGCTTTAGGAATTTAACAAGGTCCTCATTTTTAGTGTGAACGAAAGTGAATCCTCTCAAACCAAACACCAAAATTTCAAGGTGAGTAATGAAGACAAAAAGTTGAGATTTTATCCTGAAGAATGAGATACAAAGTGATGACAGTAAGTTTATACACACACACACACACACACACGCTTGCACACACGCATATATACATGTGCACACATGGAGTGATACATCTGGGCATAAATTATGATACATATTTATGTATTGAGACCTGTGTGTGTATATATATATATGGATATATATATACCCACATATATATGTGTATGTACAGATTAAAATTGTAACTCTATGCTAATTTTCACTACATAGAATGAATGAAGCACTAGTTTTGGCATACTCTCCCCCACAAACTGGGAAATAACACTACATAATAAGTTTGAATTTCACAGCCCAGTTATAGTGATGGCCATCTCTGCAGAAATATTCAAGGACTTGATTTGTTTTCCCAAGGGTCTCTTCCAAGCCCAGTTATTCAAATCATTGCTGTCTGACCTGCGTTTTCTTTGGGGGTCATCCCTGGTCAATTTTCTTTCTCAAGTGCCAACTGCCTGAATTCTATTCAAAGTCTTCCACTGCTAGTTTGGTGCAGTTTGAAGAGGTTCTTGAACATCGCTCTCATCAACGTGAAGAAATCCTGCATTTTTTCCAAGAGTTTAGGTTTCAGGGATGAACATCTAGTCCCAGAAAACCAGTGTGAGACACCAGCAAGCACCTGGGCCCAGCTGATGACCATCTGTGCTCTGACTTCCATGTGGGCCACAAAATGGCAGCATGGACTCAAAGGCCGAAGAGCAGCACAGGAGGACTCCTGTCCCTCTACCTGCAGCCCCTCCTTCTCGCTGCAGACTGCAGGTGCAGACACACATGCACCTGAGCTGGGGCACAGCATCACGAGGGCTGTTTAAAGTGCCAAGTCACACTGCAGCAGGACCAGGCTTCGGGCAGAGCTCTGAGAAGGCATCTCTCAGAGGCGTGGGGACTGGAGCATCTGTACAGAACCTCAGAATGTGAGCAAGGCTCTTCAGGGGAATAGAGGAAAGTTCATTCTGGACATAGAAAACTCCATGTTCAAAGCTAAGCGGGTGGAAGTGTGTAGAGAAGACAGAAGGTGATGATGTAGCTGTAGGGTTCAGCAGAGTTGGGAAAGGCAGGAGGAAACAGGAGCCAGGCAGGTAGGCTGGCAGCCTGCTCTGAGCCGCACTCTGGGGTTCCTACACCATGACGCTATTGACTTGGGGGCTGTTTTCTTCATCACCAAGGGGTACTGCTGCTATCCTGTGCCTTGCAGGATGCCAAGCAGCCTTCCTGGCCTCTGCCCCCTCAATGCCACAGCACCTTCCCCACAAGGGGTGGGAATCTGCCCTTCTTCCAGGTGCTACTCAGCACACCCTGGGGAAATCCGCCCCCCAGCCAAGGACAACTAGTATAGTGTCAGCTCCGTGACCACAGGCACAGCCTGGCATGGATGACCAGTGGCTATCTGTGCAACAAATTAATGAAGGGAGCAAAAGCAAAAAATGAACTGAGAAGAGAAGCAGGATGAAGGGAAAACAGTCATTTCAAAGAGGAAGGGAGGGAAGTTGAAGGAGCTCACAGCAATCCAGAGATGAGGGTCATTGTGAGAGGCTCAGAGGAAAAGGTGGTTTGAAGTTTGAAGAGAATAGATAAAAGTCAAAAGAGCATTTGAGAAATGTGCAAATCAGTCCCAACGTGAGACCCACCCCAATAGAGTAAATGAAAATACGCCCAGGAGCCCACAGGGTTCACCATTTTAGGAATTATGTACTTAGCATATATCAGAGGGAAAACTGGTTTTTTATTGACAGGACAGTAGTTACATAAAGTTTCATTTAGAGCGAATTCATGAAGCTGGGACTATAGGGAATCAAAACTTATACGCTACAGGTGTTCTCGCAAACAAGACACCTTGTAGTCCTTGGTGGAATCTGCCTGCAAACAGGATTTTCTACCAAGAGAGAAGTCAGGAGTTTTGACTACAGGTGCTCTTATAAACTAGGGACTTTGTAGTCTTTGGTGGGAATTGCCTGCAAACAGGATTTTCTGCCAAGAGGTCAGAAACAGAGAGAACATTGCTTGCAAACAAGGATGTTTCTCTGGCCCTGAGAAAGGACAGAGCTCAAAATGTTTGAGTCTAGGTTAGATTAAGAAACAGTTCAAGGAGTGTTATCTGGCTGTTGCACATTGGCCCTAGCCATTGCTGTTGGTGATTTGCCTGCTTTGCCTGGGAATTCATTGCTGTTGGCTTTTCGCCTTCTTTGTCTGTAGGGGTATAAAAGCCTAAAATCATAGGTAACAGAGATAGAAGGATGAAGAAGAATGGAGAATAAAGAATCATGGCATGCTGACTTGTGTCGGAGATCTCCTTCCCTCTCTTCCCTTTCCTCCCTTCCCACACCTCCCATCCATTATTTTCCCTACATGGGACAAAAACAGTGTTTCCTCTTAAGGACTCACTCCACAGACACCCTTCTGAAATTAGGTGTGGGGCCAGGGGGAGGAGATCCTCCAGAAGACCTTTTGGTGCTGCCAGCCTACCTGGAGAAGGAGTCAGCCCTAAGGCTTCAGGCTCCATCCCTGGAGACTGCCCCCTCTCCAGGCACCATTCTCAAGGTCCAGCTTGTGACCTGTGCTTCTGATAGGCTAGCTCTAAACTGGAATTCCCACCAACCCCCCTTGGTTTTGGTGACTTGTTAGGATGCCTCACAGAACTCAGGGAAACAGAAGTTTATCACAGAGGAAACCATACAGCCAGAGGGAGAGATACATTGGGCAGAGTTCAGAAGGGCCAGGAAAATGGGACCTCACCCTCCTGGCATGCAACTGGGTTCAGCAACACAGAAGCCTGTCAAGGCTTCTGAGTTGAGAGTTGAGAGCTTAATCTCCAGCTCTACCCAGGTTGGCTTAGAGGCAGAGGAACAGGGATAAAATTCCAACCCTCAAATTGCAGAGTGTTTCAAGCATCTGACCCCATCCTGAGGCTAGCTGGGGCTCCACTATCATCGGCTTAAGAGTTACCTAAAGAACTCATTGTAACAAAAGACATCTCTATCAGGCAGTTCCACAGGTTTTAGAACCTCTGTGACAGTACCAAGGACAAAAACCAAAACAGTTATTAGAGTAGTCCCCTCCTTACCCTCTGGAGATTCTAATACTCCCCTAGTCAAGCCCCCAAACTGTGGACAGTACCAAACCCTCTACACCAGCACTGCAGTGGCTGACAGTTGATCTGATCTGATAACTGAGAAAGCTATTGCTAATGGGAGGGTGGGCTATACAGAGCAGACACCATGGACAAAGGGATGCTTTGTGTCCAGGGCAAGTGGCATGAGATTTCATCGCACTACTCAAAAGCAGCCTGCAATTTCAATCCTATGAATTATTTACCTCTGGAATTTTTGGTTTAATATTTTCAGATCACAGTTGACTATGCTTAACTGAAACTATGGAAAGCACAGCCACAGATAAGAGTAGATTGCACTGATATATATTAAAAAAATCCAATAACGGAATGGGTGGCCTCAACATAGCACAAAACTCATGAAAATATAAAGCGCGTGAATGAACTTTGGAGATAAAAGGAGCTGAGACCCAGCTAGTCAGAGCCATGACTGTCAGCTTCCCTACCAGGCCTGTCTCTGCAATCTGCCAATGGAGCCACCAACACTGGTGCTCTTCTCATACCACTTCCTGAACCCAGACCCACAGCCATCTCCTCCTGCGCGATCCAGGAAGATGCCCTGCCTCCCCTCTTTGAGGACTGAGGCTGCACTGCACTGGATCTCTCTGCCCTCTGCACAGCCCTCCCTTCAGATATCAAGTTACTTCTTGACTTGTATTTCATCTTCTTAGCCAGTTGTGAAGCTTCTTGCAGGTAGCAGTCACATCTGCATTCTTCCTCTCATGATCACAACCGGAAGGGAGTGGAGATAGGTGTCATCCCTGGGACAGAGCCAAAAAGTCAGGTACCTAGTTCCAAATCAGGTTAGTGACCGGCTAATGACTTCTCTCTTTCTGTGAGAGGCACTGTCAGCAACGCAGTGTTAAGGATCTAACTCATTCATTTGCTTCCTGTGTGTCTCTTAGGTGAGTCTCTAGGAGACAGTACCAATAAAAGTCTTGCTCTCTAAAGTAAGAAATGGTATTATTTCCACCACAGATAGACAGGAAAGACACTTGGGTCCCAGACCTGCACCCTGCCATTCTTCATCCCCATCACTTCAGATGTAGTATGTAAAATCAATGGACTGATAACGTGTGTATGAGAGCGACAGAACAGGTGTCCTTTAACTTTCATGACTCAAAAACAGAAATCTTGAACCAGGGGGCAGAATAACATTCTCTAAAATAAATAAAATTGGGATGCTGGATGGCAAACAGCCTCATGGAGCTCCAGGAATAGCAGGGACAGGCTGTTCTGTGCTGATGGTTACTGAACCAGTGTTTTTAACTCCCAGTGACGTTAACTTCGCATTTTAATCAAGGCTAAGGCACTCTCCACAGTTCTCAACGCATTACCTCCCCAAGAAATCACTCAAGTACTGTCGGGGTTTGGGCTTTTTAATCCTAGGTACCACAAATTGCACTTAGCAACTACCCAACCATATTATTTCCTTCCGGTCTAATGTAACTTTTCTGGACTTTTTTTTTTTTTTTAATAAAGGTCTTTGGCTATTTTAAAATTTTTTCTACCTTCTTAAATTAACCTTTTGTTTTTAACGATCAAGCAAGCTAGGAACAAGGTGGCAGTAATCCTGCCTAGCTTTTAAGAAACCGGGTGTAAGGCTTGCCCTCCACAAGCAACATGTCAAATGGCAAGTTGTTCTTTTGGAAGGTTCAGGTTGTGGTGAGGGGGGTCGCAGGGCTGGGAAGACTCCTCCTGAGAGGTAAGCCGGAAGTTCCTCCCCTGGACATGGCTCACCTCGGAATGGAACCATGGTCCATCCCCTCGGGCCCTGGCTTCTGAGTCATTCCTCTAAGCAACAAATGATCAGCAGGAAATTACAAGGAATCCTGAACGAGTCTGGCAAGATCCTCGCCCTCGGAGGCTTACAGTCGTGTGGAAGTCAAACTGACACACTAGATGGTTTCCTTAATTCATTCCAAAAGCAATTATGTCCTTTTCCAGTGATCACTGAGCCTTTCCAAGGTAGGGCACCGAGACCCATCACCCAGCGAGAGAAGCAAGAGAAGCAAGACCCTCGCATTCAAAGGCTTCCTCCCAGGGGAGTTAACAAGATGCTCTCAGGGTGATACAGACCGACTGTGGTGGTCTGCGGCAGGGTGGAGGGCGCAGGGACCCTGCCCAACGGCCACGCGAGTCGTTCCCACCGCGGGCAGCTGGTGGCCCCACCGAGAGAGGTGGCGAGTTGGCTATAGGGCTTCGCGGGGAACCCCAAGCAGTGTGGACGAGGCCGCCGCGACGAACCGCGCCTGCGCAGCACAGCCACAGCCGAGCCCGCCTCCCCAGCTCTGCGCCGGCGCGCTGGGCCGCAGGGGGCGGGGCCTGGCTGCGCCGCGGGGCGGGGCCCGGTTGCGCCAGCGCGCTGCGCCCGCAGGGGGCGGGGCCCAGTTGCGCCGCGCGGCGCTGAGGCCTGGCCCGGCCGGGATAGGGCGCGGGGCCGCGCGTCGGGACGTCCTCGCGTCGGGCTCGACGGCGCCTGCGCGCTGCGCGGCCGCCGGGTGCGGGTGGGGCCGGGCAGTGTGCTTCGGTGCCTCATTGTCCCCCAGAGTCGTCCGGACAGGGCTCGGGCCGTCGGCACCATGAAGATCTGGACCTCAGAGCACGTCTTCGAGTAAGTTCGGGCGCGGGCGGGCGCGGAGGCCCCCCCGGGAGCGCCGAGCCGGGTCCGCGGGCGGGGCAAGGTCACGACCCCAGCCCCCAGGCCCCGCCCCGCCGCGCCGTCGGGGCCCCGGTCCCGGGCCGTCGGGGCTCGAGGGCCCGCGAGCGGGAGGCGACGGCCAGGCCGCTGCCACACGCCAGACCCAGGGCGCCCTGGGTCTGCTCGCCGGTCCACACCTGCAGCAGCGGAGGCCCCACGCCAGCGGGCGGTTAGGCCTCCAGCCCCCTCCGCGCTCGCCCCACACGCGGAGAACCACCAGCATGAGCGGCAGGGTCTCCTTTCCTGAATGGACGGTCCGTGCGTTGGTCCAGGACTCCTGATTAACCTGCCTCGCCCTCCCGGTGTGAATGCCGCCTCGTCTCGGACGTCGTTATAGACGGCCGCCGCCTGCCGCTGTCGCCACACCGTTTTCATTCTTGTAGCTTTGTAGTGGTGTCTAATTTAGACATTGGGGTTTAGAAGTGTTTCTGAGGGCAGTTTTTAAAAGAAGTCAACACTTTTACATGGTGAATCAGACCCCTCCGAGGGCCTGCTGATACAGAAAGAACCAACCAGACGGAAGCTTTCTTTTCTCCCTGAAGTTTAGAACCCTCCTGAGTGGGAAAAACAGACCCTGGTCTTTATATTATAGTCTTCCTAAATTTGTGATGACCTTCTCTAGTCCACTCAGCACCAGGGTGCTTGCCCGAGTTGGAATGCTTCAGAAGTGCTTGGTACTGAGTCTGGCTTTTAGAACTCCCTTCTCCCTAACCTCCTCACCTCACCCCAACGACTGTGTCCACGCCTGTCCATTTTTTCAACATCTCGCTTATTTTTTCCCTATGAGTGTAAATGTTGAGTGAGAGTCAGTGGTTGGCCCTCCTGTCCTCCATTTGATCAGTAAGGTGTACTCTTCTTTTTCTCACAGAGCTCTTTCAGATCTGATGAAGGCTCTGGGACCTCCTTCTAGAAGATAGGCATATTCAAACAAATGCTGTCTGTGTTCCCGGAGAAGGAGCTACAGCTCTGATGGTGCCTCCTCTCCAGATAGTCTGGCCGCCCAGTCAAGTTGCCAGCCCATACGCACACATTTGTGGCACCCAGATCTGTATTTTGATCTCCAGCCTCTCAGGAAGTCCCTTTGTTATTTTCAGGTGCCTACCAGACACCTGAAATCACCGCCCACATGTCCACCGCCTCTTCAGATTCAGCATTCCTGAAGTCAAAATCAGAATCTCCTCTTACAAATCTTATCATTTTGATGGGTTCCATCTTCAGGGTGTTCTGTCACAACCATACCTAAGTGCTGTCTTACCCATCCTTGATTTTCCAGCACTTCCTCTTGAGGCCTAGCTTACAGTTGATGTTGAGTTGATGACTTCAACATATAAGAATGCCTAATATGTGCTAGTCACTGCTCTTTGGACTGGTCACATTGTAGTAAGTAAATCAAGATACTGTGGCTCCCTCAGTGTAATTGTGAATGTCCCCACCCTTTTTTTTTTTTCTTAGGGTGCAGAGGATTGAACCCAGGGGTGCTTAACCAGTGATCCACATTTCCAGCCCTTTCTGGTTTTGTTTTACATTTTATATATATATATAAATATAATATATTATATATATAATATAACAATATAATATAAATATATAATATATATTGTATATATATTATATTTAGAGCTAGTATATATATTATTTGTATATATGTATAAAATTTTCTGTTTTACTTGCTAAGTTGCTTAGGACCTCACTAAGTTGCTAGGGCTGGCCTCGAACTTGTGATCCTCCTGCCTCAGCCTCCTGAGTCACTGGGATTGCAGGTGTGTGCCACCATACCCAACCCCACCTCGTTTTATAGGTGAAGAAATTGAACAGGCCTGTAAGCCACTGCGTACAGGTTCCCTTGACTCCACTTTGGTGCTCTATTTGAATGTCTTTTAGTATTAGATCTTTTTCACATAATTATCAGTAAAAATAAGTGTTGGAAGATTGTTAATCATAATATGCAGCCTTTGTAATGTTTGAGCTACTTTGTTTCATAGAGCAGTCTTAGTAGAAGCTATGTCAACATCAATGTTTTCAAGTTGACTTAGAGCACAGAGATGGGCAAAATTACAAATAATGCATTACCACCCTGAAGCCATGCAGTTATTAATTTTTTAGAGAGGGTGGGAAGAAGAGATAAGCACATGGAAGCCAGCTCACTATGGTATATGACTAGATGGACAGGGAAAGTATTTATCTGATTTTCATTTTAGATAGTTGCCTTGGTGATAATCAGAGTGGTTGGCCTATATCACTTCCAATTCTGGGGACTGTTCAGATTTATGAAGCTGCTCCACTTACATATGTGCATTGATTACTGAATAAGGCTTGAGATTAAAAACAAAATGAGTTGAATTTATACAATATTACAAAGAAAATGAAAACATTAAAAATCATGTCACTGGTTGTCCAGGGTTCTGAGAAATAATGAAGTTGAGGTTTCCTGTCTGTTAACAAGATGTAGTTGTTAGTCTTGAGTTCTCTGAAATAAATTTTCTACCTGTTTTACTTTTAGAAAAACAAGAAGTAATGCTGGGTAATTTATATCAGTCAAGCATGACTTGAAACATCATTTTCAAATCTTGTCTTTTTCCTTAAATGAAAACAAAAGCACAGATAGTGTAGAAGGGATTGGAATTGGTCAAGCAGGTGGACCAGACCACCTGTTGACACAGGCTTTTCGTGAGAGGGACATCAAAAGCAGCTAATTCACAGAGGTTTGTGAAGAGCTAATATATATCACATTTTGAATCACTCAAGCACATATGCCTTTTCAAAAAAATAAAGACTCTGCAAGTTCCCAAATAATATGGTATTGTTAACTACTTCGGTCCTAGGCGATAAGAACTGCCTATTATGTTAAGAGAGGTTATTAGAAAATAGCATATTGGGAGCCCTGAACTTTTTATTGTATTGAGTGACCTTTGCAGAACAGAAGAGGACACTTTTATGTTAATGTAGAGAAATTTTTCATAATTAAATCAACAAAGCTTTGGATCTTCTGTAATTCAGTAAGAATTTGCAGTGCCTAGAAGTTCTTGTATTCTTTATAACTTCATAGGATTGTGGTCAAACAAAAAAACAAATGGCATTATGACTGGTTTTAGACAGGGATGGTGATCCTCAACTGCAATCTCAGCTCCTTGGAAGGCTTAGGCAGGACAATGGCAAGTTCAAGGCCAGCCTGGGCCACTCTGCAAGACCCTGTTTCAAAATAAAAAAATTATAAGGTCTGAGGATGGAGCTCGGTGGTAGAACACTCCTGGGTTCAATCCTCAGTACTACCAAAAGTGTGGGGAGGGCAGCTTTTGCTACTTGTTTCAGGACATAATTTTTAAATACATTTTTTATGAATTAGTTCTTCCTAGAAACAATTTATATGTGAAAGTGGATAACTCTAAATAGGAAAGATTGTTTAAGAAACTATACTTTAATGCTCCGTAGATAATTTGGTATTTTAGATACCAATTATGTTATATAGCCCGTGTTCTAGAAAAATACCAAATTCTGTACACATTAAAAATGTGGATCAAGGGCTGGGGGTTGTAGGTCAGTGGCTGAACACTTGCCTGGCATGTGTGAGGCCCTGGGTTTGATGCTCAGCACCACATAAAAATAAATAAATAAAATAAGGGCCTTGTGTCCATTTAAAAAAAAAAAAATGTAGATCAAGCTCCCAAAATCATTCAGTCACTGTTCAGAAAATAATTATCCCTAGGTAAATAAATTAGATTTTCATTATTAAGAATGATTTGATGTTATAAAAATTGTTTAATTCACATGCATATTTTTAAACGTTTGATTTGGGTTTGTGTTGGCAGCCACCCATGGGAAACTGTCACAACAGCTGCGATGCAGAAATACCCAAACCCCATGAACCCGAACGTGGTTGGAGTCGACGTGCTGGACAGGCACGTGGACCCCTCTGGAAAGCTGCATAGCCACAGGCTGCTCAGCACGGAGTGGGGACTGCCTTCCATCGTGAAGTCTGTGAGTGTGCCCGACCCCCAGAAGTGTGCCTGCAGTGCACAAGTTCCCTAAAACACATTATAATTTCAAATAGGTTGTGGGAGCAGATTCTGAATATCATTTTTGCATCAGTTCAAATTGTATTATAATAAACTTGAGTTATGAGTGTATAATGAATTGGAAATATTATTACAGTCTTCATGAAGGCGCCCGATAGAGTCTTCTGAAGGGAACCAGCTGATGCTGTATAACCTAAAAGGAGTTGATTCTGTTCTTCCTGCTTTTGCCAGCAACTTGAGAACAGTGAAATTTAGATGTAACGGTCTGGTCATGACTGTTAGCTCCCAGTTGCTGTGGTGGATAAAAGGTCGTGCGCATTAAGGAGAGCGTTTCAGGACTTAGAGGTGTCATATTTGTGCCTCAGCCTGTTACCTCTTCCGTGCAGGGGAAACAGTGCTACTCAGTTACAAACCAGCAGGCTCTAGTGAGCCACTTACCCAGCAAGGAACTAGAAGGCCATTTCATCACAGTGTGATGAAGATGGTGTGGCAAGTGCAGCCCAGTTTCTCTGGAGGGTCTCCTCATAGAAGGCAGGTCTGCTCTGGAATCTGAAGTACACGGTTTTCAACAGGAATTTACGCATCCCCTGTGCACAGAGCACTGAGATGCTCTTGAGCTCTCTCTCTTACAGATGCCCTTGGCCCTAGGTCTTCCAATTTCTGTATTTCAGTGTCAGCTCTTCATTTGCACACCTTGGCAGTTTCGAGGTCGTGCCTCAGATTGCACGCACTCTCTTAGGCTGGTCCTAACTGCCTCCAGGAAAGGTTTTTGGGTATGGAAATTTTGTCCCATCCAGGATGTTACCCTCTGAGCTTCTGTTACCCTCCAATAGCCCTTCTTTCTGACCTTCGTTACCTCCTGTTTTTTCAAAACAGATTTTGGGTTAAGCTATTGTAACACATTTATACAATCAAATAAAATATTGATACACTCAGTAAGAAATCCTTCCTCCTCTGATTACTAATTCTGAATGTTTTCCTTAGCTTATTGGTTCAGCAAGAACCAAAACATATGTGCAAGAACATTCTGTAGTTGATCCTGTAGAGAAAACAATGGAACTTAAATCTACTAATGTAAGTCTTGGCTCTCTCTTGTTTTAATTTTGAACTGTTTGGCTAATTTTTTTGTCGTATAGTTGATACCAGATGGATGTGTGCAGAGTCAGACTTCGGAGCTGAAGTTGGTTGGCACTGCTCAGCTCCCCAGCCTTGTTGCTCCCATGGTCTTTTTAGGAGCTAGGAGCTCCCACTCCATAAAGTGAATTTAGGATCATGTGCATATTAATATTATTATACTTTTCTTAAGTTTTTTAAATAAAAAGTAGGCTGCAAAAGTGAAATTTTAGTTGTATTTACACAATAATATCAAAGTGGCTTATTCGTGATTGGCTTTTTGTTGTTTTGTATGTTTAGCTAGTAAGATTTTGGTTTGTGTGTTAATTTTGGAAATTTTTTTAATCTTTGTTTCCAAAATGATTTACTTTTTTTAAAAAACATGTTTTAAGGGCTGGGGATATAGCTCAGTTGGTAGAGTGCCTGCCTCGCAAGCATAAGCACTGGGTTCAATCCCCAGCACCACAAAAAAATATATATATATATATTATGTTACTATAATTTTTAATACTATTATAATTATTAATATTAAAATTATATTAGAATTTTCAATATTATATATTTTTAATTGTTGATGAACTTTTATTTATTTTTATGTGGTGCTAAGAATCGAGCCCTAGCCTCACACATGCTAGGCAAGTGCTCCACCACTGAGCTACAGCCCCCACCCCATGATTTGTTTTTTATCCCCTTGTTCTGTAGATTTCCTTTACAAATATGGTTTCAGTGGATGAGAGACTTATATATAAACCACATCCTCAAGACCCAGAAAAGTAAGTAAAAATATTTTGACGAACATACTTTACAAGGAGTTTGCTTTTGTTATTAAATCTTTTTAAAAGAGGCAAGTTGGCTCATCTCACATTGTGTTTGTTTTCTGCCAGGACTGTTTTGACTCAGGAAGCCATCATCTCTGTGCAGGGAGTCAGCCTTAGCAGTTACCTGGAAGGGCTGATGGCAAGCACGATATCTTCTAATGCTAGTAAAGTAAGTGGGCTGCTGTCCCTGGGTTCATTTCTGGAAGACCTTAAGCTGAACATGTCTGTCCCATAAGCTGCCTCGGGCACTCTGCAGTGAGAGGCCAGCAACGTCAGGCACTTATTTGCACAGGCTCTCTAGTCCAGCACACCTGGGTTTCCATGGCAAGCTTTTACCAGCCTTTCACCCTTGGGTAATCAAATTAACTTTTCTGTGCCTCAGTTTCCCATCTGTGAAGTGGAGATTGCCTGTCTTACTGGACTGGCATGAGGTAAATGAGATAACATGGAACATGTGTGGCCCAAGGCCCAACACATAGGAGTGCTTAAAGATGTATAACTGTGTGCAGTTCAATTGCTGTCCCGTAACCTTTCTTTAGTAGCATCCCCTTCATCAGTCTTAGACATTTGTTTTCTAATTCCATATCCGTGAGATGATTTAACACTACATACATATATATGTGCTTAGAGTTGAATTTTTTCCATCACCCCAAAGAACCAGTTTTTGCCCCATTGAGAATCGCTCTCGTTGAGAGTACATGATTTAAAACAAGTAAGTTTTGGGAAAGATTTGATTAATGCACTGTTTTTTAACACCTGTTTAATAAACACCTCTGTGCCAGGCAGAGTGCTAGGCTGGACTGGGCATAAGGTAATGCAATGCAGGGAGCAAACAGATGTGATTTCTGCCCTCACTGAATTAAGAGGAAGGCAGCACAAATCTCACAGCACACAGTGGGGAAAGGGAGAGTGAGAACAGGCAGGAGAGTGTGTAGTGATTGATGTTTCTGCCACGTGCTGAATGGGAGTGGGTTGTGGGAAGCCAGGAAGAGCCTTGGGGTAGAAGAACTCTGCACAGGCCCTGACAGGAATCACGACGTGCTCCTTCCATTCCTTAAGGAATTGTGTAGAGCATCACGTGGAAAGGAGTGAGCAGGGAGTCAAGGACCACATGCTTCAGGGCCTGGTACCCAATTTTAATCTAAAATTTAGACATGAATAAGGGTTTGGCCACGCTAATCACAAAATGAATAAGACATGCTGTCATTTAATTGTAGATTCTTTTGAGAACATCTTTTGCATACAAAATAAAAATCAGTTTATGGATCAAGTCACTTGCTCAAGGCATTTGATATTTGGTAAATAATATTAGAAAAAAGAAAGCAAGGACAAAAACGATCTGTCCTCGTGGGGCTTGATTATGCTGGTCACTCCCTGTCACTTCCTGTTGTACATACTTTTGCTTTCACTCACTAACAGTAAATGTATTGGATTTTTTTTAAGGGCCGAGAAGCAATGGAATGGGTAATACATAAATTAAATGCTGAGATTGAAGAGTTGACCGCTTCGGCAAGAGGAAGCATGAGGACTCCAATGGCGGCGGCAGCATTTGTAGAGAAATGATAAAGTCAGTATAGAACATCAGGGCCCCAGGTCTCTCCAGGCAGACAGTGTATTTATTTGTTATTTAAAAATTATAACTATATTTTAGTTAGAATTTTTTTTAAGTGGGCTATGTGACTTTTGAACAAAGCAAAAAGATACAGGGCTTCTAAAATCCAAGGGATCATCTGAGGTTAGTGTGGCTTGAAATGACTAATTTCTAGGGTTCTAGTATTTATGTGAAAACGTAACAGTTTTTTTAACAAGTACTTGGGAGAAATTGGTATTGACATTGAGTCTCCTTAAAATAGAATTTTAACACTTTTCAGACATTGGAACTGTACCTGACTTTGGACCAACCCCAGAACCAAGCAAGCAGAGCCTCTACACACTCACCTTGCTAACATAGACTAGAACAGCCTGCATGGGGGAACTGACTCTATAAGGGAAAAGTGTATAGTTTTAAAAGACATTAAATTGTATAAAATAACTCGCTCTGCTAAAAACCCACAGTGTTTTGCTTTGGTACTTAAATGATATTTTTGGAGTGAAAATCATCGCAAAGTCTAATGTGACTCCAACATAAATAATATTTTATTGTATTAAAGAGTACTGTATTGATTTGCCAAAGTTTTGTAACTTAGTAAAGGTATTCCCTTCCTTGGATTTGTACTTTATGATTTAGCATGCTGTATCTTGGGCTGGTTATGTTAACTAAAAAAATAAAGTCATTACCTGAGTTTTGCAGCACTCTTAAACAGAACACTTAACACTTAAACAGAACAGCTGCTCACATCTTTTAGCATTTCACATTTGCCTAACTTATAAATTGCCATGTGTCAAAATCTTGGTTTTGTAATTGCTAAGGCATGATATGTCAGGTTATTTGAATATAATTACTTTTTGAGGTAATTGTGACCACAAAACATCTTTTTTACATGAAGAGCTGTACATCATTTGAAATAACTCAAATGATGTCTTGATGTGAAGCATAAATCCCAGGTACTTAATGTTTTTAATAATATGGTGCCACGGTGGGGGTGTGGGAGCCTTTGAGGAGAGAAAAGAAAAATTGGGGTGGGGACAGAGTGGCCCAAACCACTGAGTGAATTGCACTGCAGGTTTTATTAATGGGCTGTCCTTATTTTTGATGCCAGAGGGTGGCTGAGAAGTGAAAAACAATCCAGTAACTGTATTTGTTTAATATTTTGTAGCAAGCAATTCTAATCACTAAATGATATCTTTGATACTTGAAGTTGTTGCATACAAAATATTTTTGTTAACCGGTGACGAGCTCTTGCCTTTATTTACAGTGCTTAGTGAGACCACCTTCCATAAAGAGACCAGTTAATGTGTGTACATAAAACGACAGAAAGATACCTAACTTTCAAAAATTAGTGTTTTTCTATTTAAAATACTGTTTAGCTAAAGAATTCTTAGGATATTTGTAAAAGCAAGTTAAATCCGATAAGGTTTCTGATTGTTTTTTTGTAACGGGAGATGGTTTTTACAACTGAAATAACATTTCAACTAAACAAAACATTGCTAAATATTAATGTTTCACAAAAAGTGACTTGTATAATTTGTTATACTTGTTCTGAAAAAAAGGTGTAATATCCTAATGAAAAACAATTTCTCAAATCTTTATCTTTCGTTTGATTTTTTTAATTCTGATCTAATGATAAAATCCTATTTTCATTTTCCAATAGTTAGTTCCATCTTTTTAGGTAGCTAATAATTTGTTGCTTTTGTTAAAATATAAATACAATCACAGCCAGCAAATTCGCTGAAGAGGACTGAATTAAAGTATTGGTGACTACAACTCTTGGAACTATTGAGCATCTCATCCTGCTTAATATTCAAAATGAAACAAATTAAAAACTCCCTGTTAATAAAAACTGCCTTTGGACTGGTGTTTTTTTTGATTATAGTGTTTTCCATGGTGGAAGGTGAAACGCACCTCCTTTCCTTGTAGACCCGCACACCAGCCCAGAACTGGCGGGTCACTGCCCCGCTGCATGGCGCCCACGACCCCCGCCACGTCCTCGCGCCTCCGATGGGCCCGGCACAGCCTTGCTGTCCACTGCCCGCGGGGCACCGCAGGAGCCAATGGGCAGGCGCCACAGGCCGGCCCGCCCGGGGATTGGCACCCACTGCACAGGCCGCGCACCCCCATTGGCTCCAGGCGACCGGGGGCTTCCGCGGTGGAGCTGCAGGGGCTTTGCGGAGGCGGGGCGATAAGTAGTGATTGGCAGGTCCGCGAGCCCCGCCCCTTCCGCTTCTCAGGCCTGACCTTCCTGCCGCCCGGTTGAGCTGCTACTGCCGCGTCCTCGCGATTCGACCCGACGCGCCCGCTCTCGCGACATCATGGTGTCGTACTGGCGACAGGCTGGACTCAGGTAGGCCCGGGCCTCCGGAGAGAAGCGCGCGGACCCGGCGCCAGAGTCGCGGCGGGAGGGGGCCCGCGCGTGGCCGGTCCCTGCCCACCCCGCCCGGGCCCCCGCGCCGCCGCCAAGATGGCGTCGCTATGGACAAGGGCAGCCGGCCTGCAGGGCCCTGGAGGACGCGGGGCACTGCGGGGCTGCCCCTGCGCCAGCTGTGCGAGCTCGGGCCTCGGCGGCACGCACGGCAGCCCCGCAGGGTTGCGTGCCCTTTCGTATTCACTTGCCCCTTGACCTCGGTGTCCTTGTGGAAAAGGGTGGAAGCCCCTCTGAGTTGTGCAGACTTCTGCAGAGGAGAGTGGTGGCCTGGGGGAGCCCAGGTGTGGAGCTGCCGCCCTGTGCATTGGGAACCTTTGGCCCGGGTGTGACACGGGTCTCCACTCCAGGTGACACACCTTTCCAGTTGGCCAGGTTGAGTAGTGGTAACTTCACCAACTACTGAGTAGCCCAAGTTCCCTGACTTGCTGAGGTCAAGCAAAGTGCAGTGGACTTGAAAAGCAGTAACTGGAACCATTTATTAAGCCACCTACTATGGGATCCAAGCTTTTTCACACTTTTCCTCCTCCCAAACCCCTGCAGGGCAGGTATTATTCTTTTATTCTATTGTTTTTACAGGTGAACAAACAAACTGACAAGGGCTGAGCAGCCCGCAGGTCATCCAGTTAGCAGGAGTGGAAGCAGGCATTGGAACTCTTGCCTCTGACTCCCCCAAACAAGTTTTAAGACCTGAGCAGTAGCTACCACCACCCACTTCCTGTTTTCAAAAAAGTGTGAAAAGTGATCCAACATCTATTGGGAAAATAGGATGTTAATAGACTTCCATGTTCAATGCAGGGAGCAGGTTTTTAGGTACTCTGCTAGAATTGATGGTGTTGTCCCGGGACCTTTCATAATTTAGAAACCTTGATTAGGAGGTATTTTCAATGGCAGCCTTGTGAGACCTAGTCTAGTATTCTCTTTAGATATTTATCAGAGAAAGAACTGTTTTGGTTCAAAATAGTTTTTTCTGTGTCAATATAAATACCTTGCCTTGTAAGAATAATATAATTAAAGAAGCTTTGAGTAGAGAAATGGAAAAACAATTGTGTTGTATCCTCCCTTAACATTTTGGTCTGGGTTTCTTTTTTGTTTTGTTTTCAGGGTTGTAGGATTTAAATACACACACACACACACACACACACACATATATATGTGTGTGTATATATACACACACATACATATATATACATATTTATGCTCCTCCCTTTACAGTAAATTAAAAGAAAAAAATCTTGATCACTGAACAAAAAATCAATTGATCCTTTGACACATTTTCTTCTTTTTCTTTGTAGAGGTTCCTTTTAGAATTAGTTTTAAATCCAATTCTGCAATAATGTACAACGAAACCAAAGTTAAAAGTATAGGGAAGAAACCAGAAACACAGCCGTCTGACAGGATTATGGATAATTAACATATCTTCTTTCCTTTTCTCCCAGCTACATCCGATACTCTCAGATCTGTGCAAAAGCAGTGAGGGATGCACTGAAGGCAGAATTCAAAGCAAACGCCGAGAAGACTTCTGGCAGTAGCATAAAAATTGTGAAAGTGAAAAAGGAATAATCAGTAAGTTATGAATTTATTTAGAAGAAGAGTTGCATCTTAAATTTTTTAGAGCCACATAAAATTCAAACTAATTCTAGTTTGGGCTTTTGTTCATTTTTTAGTCAGAGCATTTCAAAGTTAGTTATTGGAATAATAATTTAAAACATACAGGGTATAGAAGTCCAATGGCATGATAAAAGGATGTCCTTTTGGGCCCTGACAGGCAGAAGTAATTGGCACATTGATTTTCAGTTCATTCAGCAGTGCTCAGGTAGAGAGCATCTTATTTTAATTAAACCTGTTTCATTTGTCTGCACAAAATCAAATCATTTGGAGAATAAACCCTCACTTTTCTAATTGCTATTGGGGTTACATAACAGTCCAGGAGCATGAAAAATTACAGCTCTTTGCGTTTCTATTTCCCCCACATCTGCTAATGTCCTCACAAATCACCATTTCCTGAACATAAGGACTGTGAGTACGGCAGGGGTCCTGCTGTTTTACCGAGCAGTAAAATCTGCAGACCCTGCAGTGAGGACTGTTTGCTGAATTTATTATGCTTTCAGACGGTTTGGTTCATTTTAGTTCTGCAGAGACGTTGGTGATGTAAAGTTTCATTCTTATGCAATAAAAAGACAGTTGTGTACCGATGATAAGTTCAGACTTCTCTCCTCCAAACTCCAAAAGTGACTTGGTCTCTCAGCTACTTCCTTGACATTGTTATTTCAAAGATGGCAAATTATCAGGGGTGTTTTCAGATTTAATTTTCTTGTTTTGCTTTTAAAAAGCTGCAGACACACCGTAGCACAGAAGTGTGATGAATGTCAACCCTTCGGCAGCTCCTGGGTACGAGCAGTTCTGCTTGAGGAGCTGTCTCCCCTGAGCACTTTTCATTCTCATTTTGAATTGATAGACATTTGATTTCGAGTCTAGAGGTGTGGTGTTTTGGATTTAGCCGTTTTTAGGGGCTTCTGTCTACTCTCATAAATTCCTAGGCTCGAGACCTGGCTGTGTGTTGCATTTTGTTTCAACGATGAGCTAAGAACATCTCTTAGTCTCTGCAGTGGTGCTGCATCAGATGCTGCATCCGACTCCCGTGACTTTGCCATGTCCTTGGGGTCAGTAAGTTCTGTCCAGCTCCTGCACACAAAGCGTGGGACCCTCTGCTTACATCTCAGCAGTGAGGACCCTCCCCATCAGCACAAGGGATACTGACGTCTTTTAAAGGGAAAGTAGTTTCTTTCTTCCTAGGCAAGTGTTAGATTGACTTATTGGGGAGGGTGAGTTGGGTGAGGCCCTGCGCTCTCAGAGCTGGCCAGGGATCCCACCTCCCAAAGGAGTTGGAGCCACCATTGCAGGGAGGTTCACGGTATGAAGTCCTTTCTGGTATTCATGTTGGATGTTTAAGAAAACACACAGAACTGACTGGCAACTGTTGCATTTTCTTTTTTCCTCCTAGACCCTGACTAAAGCTTGAAAGGCTCCTTTTTCAAGGTGAAGAAATGTGGGCATGTGTTATGGCAGATTAAAATCATCTCGCTTCATGAAAAAAAAAACGTGTCTTGTTCATAAATTGATGATGCCAATAAATGGATGGATGGTTCACTCTATTGGCTTTGGTTTCTGTGAAACTTTGTAGAAACCGTTTGCACGTATGCAACACCAAAGAGGCTTCTGAGGGGGGAAAGGGCACAAGTGATATTTAGTGACCAAAAAGATAAAGAAATCATTTTTTAAATGTCTCAAAATAAAAGTTGTGTTTTTCATGACATTAATTGGCAGTTGAAATTAGACATTGCCATTACAGCTCTGTTGTCCCTAGTCTTTGAATTGCAGAGTCACATCAGAATAGTGGCTCTGTTGTCAAGCAGGGACTTCGTTCTTTTGTCTAGACAGAAGTATCTCTAAGTGCCTCTTGGCCAGCAATCGAAATGAAAATAATTACTGAAAGCATACATTAAAAGAACAAACACTAAATCGTAGTACTCATTTATTTATTGTGCACTTAAAACCTATACAGGACTGTTAATGTTAGAATGTAATCACAAAATGCACTTCATAAATGAATCTATATTCTAGAAGCATTTCTCATAGGAAATGAGGCAAAGCTATTCAATACCTGCTTATTGAAATCCAATAGCCAAGCTAAAATTAAAATCAGATTCTTGACTACAGGTCTGAGGTATAATGCTGCAGCAGTTTTGTGGTGTTGGTCATTCATTCATTCATTCATTCGATATTTAGGAAGAATTGTTGCAAGTGTTTGGTTTTTTATCTTTCTGTGAAGCTTGGAAGCACTTGTCTGAGTTCACACCATTGCACAATTAGCTGCACATTTTTACTTTTTGGAGAATGGAGCAATAAATTGCAACAGGACATTTTGGAACACTTCTAGGACCAATTCTCAACATGGCATTTAAGCTGGTGATCGTTTATTAGGGCTGAGGACAAAATGAAGAAAACGTCTTTGTTTTCAGTTTCTGGGAATGACCTACTACCCTTGACACTTGGCCATAGGTTTTATTGAATTCTCACCACAGCATGCAAGAAAGAGCTGAAGATTGAGTGCAAGGGGGTGTGCAGCAGGGGTGAGGCCCCAGAATCTGCCAAGGCCTGTCTTCCTGCTAATGTTAGGAAGTTAAAGCATCTCCCTTGGGTATCAGGGTCCCCAGGGTTAAGGTAGCAGGAAGGATCTTCCTTTACAGAGAATAGAAATAAATGAATCAGGCTGTTGGGCTGTTTAATACCAGAAAGATACAGTAACTAGTAGGCAAAGGGCTAAACTATTTCAAACCAAGTGTTGGATGGATTAGAAGTGAGACTGAGGGACAGAGCTTGTGATTTGGAGAGAATGTAAGGAACTGAATAAAAGACAAAATTTACTGTCCAAAGATTTTTTGAGGCTCTTTCTGATTAAAAATAAATAAATAAAAAAAGAAACCTGAACAAGTATTATGATGAAATGAACTTCCCAAACCCAACACTGCAAAGTAACTAGCAGGATAACTGTATCCAAATGATGTAGGGACCCCACAGACCAGATGGGTGATGTCAGAGGGAGTCCAGCTGGTTGAACTCCCTTCTTGTAGTGGCCTGCGGTATAAAGTGAAGGAATTGGACAAGGTCTTAAATTCTATAATTCCGCTCTTTCAGTCTCCAAGAAACCAATGTCACCGTAGCAACTGTAACCGCTGAAGGAATGAGCTTTTCAAAATTGGGAGGGATAAATTTCTCTCTAGTTTGTTGTTGTTTTAATCTATTTGTATCACACACAGGAGTGAGATAGTGAGATGCATTTTGAAATATTTTTAACTACTCAAATTAATCAGTCTGGGTGGTTAGGCTCCAAGAAAAGGAATTTATTTCATTTGAAATAAAGCAATCCAGCCATTTATAATTGAATTTCTTTGTACTTTAATGATTACTATTGAGAAAACAAAAAGTCTTTACAATGATGTAAATCAACAACTTTTTAAAAAAGATTTTAAGACCATCTTTCCTTGCATCTATTCAATTGCCTTTTTAGATTTGAGAAAGTGCAGAGGAAGTGTGTGTGAATTCTCCCATAATCTCCAGCTTCACATCTTCAGCATCTGAGGAGGTTATTAGCTTAGAGAGTGTACATATGCAGTTTCTCACTAAATCTCGTGCTTCTCAGACCACACAAAAGTAGAAAGTGTTTAAGCCATTTTTTTGTGCTTTTTTAATTTTGTAAATAGAAGGCTTGTGAGGGATGCCAATGACCAGGCCTAATTTTTTTCTTGATGTGTATTTTAGTTATTTCCTCGAGATGCACACAGGAAAGAGTGACATTTTCCAGAATGAGCAACTTGTCCTTCCACCTGCTCTTTTATTATTGCCAACAACAGAACCAAATCAGGAGATGGGAACCCAGTTGCCGGCAAGTAAATATTTCCTACAGTCAGTGTCAGAGCATTCTCCTGTCACCAGTTATGCATGGTCCCATAGTAGGCTCTGTGGTGATTCTAGAAGGCCATTAAGACCCTCACAGTACAGAAGAGACAGCAGTGCTGCATGTCAGAAATAGGTAAGCTGTAATTAAGAAGTTATGGATGATTTGATTACGCTCTTGTGCATTTGGTCCTGTTGTAATGTGAGCAGATTAGAATCGTGCAATGGTTAAAGCTGTGTCATCGTGCACACACGGCAACTTCTGCAAATTAATTTGAACTGTACAAGTTCCCTAATGAGATGATGTCCTCGGTGACCAGGAAGGACACCGCAGTCGTTTCTGCTTAATTCCTGCATTTGAGTGGTTGCCGAGGGTGCAGTGCGCCCATTCTCAGCGTAGAGACACTACACAGCATTTTCCCGGCTGGGGGAGAAGGGCCACTACTGAATGAAACTGAATACTGAATGAAAGTATGTTTCCAAATTGCCTATAAAAGGAAAGCTGAAGATAATTGTTAATGAATTCCTGAAATCCAATACTAGTAAGAAATTTAAAATGCATGTGTGCGTGTGTCGAAAGCTAGTTATTCAGAAATCGAGACCAGAGGACCAGCAAGCTTTAGTTTTGTTTCTCTCTCACTCTCTCTGGTTTTTCTGTTTAGCCAGACAACTACAGCTATTCTCTTCTTTTTCCCTTTCCAGGTCGTGTGTTGGGGTATATACAAGGTCTATGCAGTATTCTAGTGGACACTGGCACTTTCCTGGGCCTATAGATCCCATGTGCTAGCGGTCACCTGCCTCTTTCGAAGGCCGGTAACAAGGAAGGTAGGATTCCAGACAGTGTTAGTGAGGAAGACAGAGGCCAAGGTGAGGGCTGGCTGCCCCAGTATGCCAGGACCTGTCAGTGCTGCTAGAAAGTTAAGAGAGAACTTCACGGGGCTCCTGCAAACCCACACGTGTAGTCTGGATGCCTGGCATAGGGCTGGGTGTGCAGTCAAGATGATACACTTTAAAACAAAGGAGGCACTTTATGGTGTATTCACCTTGCTGTTTAAGAAAAAAGAGTGTGTGCATTGACTATCAAACCACTCGGTGCATGACCAGGCAGAGACCCCAGTGCCCATCAGCCACCTCCTCCACTCCAGCCCCCTCCTTGGCTGGGCTGCGGGCAAGGCAGCCGTGGAGCCCTGCAGGAGAGGCACTGATCTTTGGCGGAATTTCTGTGAGCGACTCCCCTGCAGCCTCTCCCGGCTAAGGTTCCTAATCCTATGCTTCCATTTCTGCCTGTTCCGGGACCTCTTCACTTTCTTCCAGAACGGCTTTGGCGTCCTGAAATTGCTGGTACTCGGACACCAAGTCACGGACGTTGCTCTCGGCCTCCCCAAACTCGCTTATGTCCATCCCTTCGCTAGTGTACCAGTGCACGAAAGCCCTCCTCTTGAACATGGCCGAGAAGTGCTCCGAAGCCCTGCTGAAGAGCTCCTGGATGGCCGTGTTGTTGCCGATGAAGGTGGCCGCCATGTTCAGCCCCCGGGGAGGGATGTCACAGACCGCCACCTTGACGTTGTTGGGAATCCACTCCACAAAGCAGCTGCTGTTCCTCGTCTGCACGGAGAGCAGGTGCTGGTCCACTTCCTTGGTGGACATCTTCCCCCGGAAGATGCAGGCCACCGTCAGGTAGCGGCCGCGGCGCGGGTCGCAGGCCGCCATGGTGTTGCGGGCGTCGAACATCTGCTGGGTGAGCTCGGCCACCGAGAGCGCGCGGTACTGCAGGCTGCCCTGCGCGGTGAGCGGCGCGAAGCCCGGCATGAAGAAGTGCAGGCGCGGGAAGGGCACCATGTTCACCGCCAGCTTGCGCAGGTCGGCGTTGAGCTGGCCGGGGAAGCGCAGCGAGGTGGTGATGCCGCTCATGGTCAAGGACACCAAGTGGTTGAGGTCCCCGTAGGTGGGCGTGGTCAGCTTCAGCGTGCGGAAGCAGATGTCGTAGAGCGCCTCGTTGTCGATGCAGAAGCAGGCGTCCGCGTTCTCGATTAGCTGGTGCACGGACAGCACCGCGTTGTAGGGCTCCACCACCGTGTCCGACACTTTCGGGGACGGCATGACGCTGAAGGCGTTCAGGATGCGGTCCGGGTACTCCTCTCGGATCTTGTTCATGAGCAGAGTGCCCATGCCCGAGCCCGTGCCGCCACCCAGGGAGTGGACCACCTGGAAGCCCTGCAGGCAGTCGCAGCTCTCGCTCTCGGACCTCACGACGTCCATGACGTTTTCAATCAGCTCGGCTCCCTCGGTATAATGGCCCTTTGCCCAGTTGTTTCCAGCCCCAGAGTTACCTGGCAAGTGGAAGGGGCGGGTTGTGTGACAAGGGCACCACTGGGAGGCATCCTCATCTCTGCCTGGTGGAATCTTCTAGAAAAACTTACCATGCACAAAACTGTCCGGTTGAAAGAGGGCTCCTAATCTGCTGGATCGGATGCTATCCATCGTCCCAGGTTCCAGGTCCACCAGGATTGCTCGGGGCACATACTTCTTACCTATGTAGAAAAACAGGAAGATGTCAGCAAACTGACGTTTTTCTAGAAGTTAATGTCTCATCAAGATGGGAGTGTGTGATCCTGGTCCAGAAAACAAGGTGTTCTAGAAAGGGGTCTTTGATAGTTCAGGATTTGAATACCTTCTGTAGTCTCTTTCCTCTCTTTTACCCCAACAATCACACACATCTATAAAATGCCTGACCAAAAAAACCAAAAAAACATTTCTCGTCATCGCTTGCTTTGTTTGTTGCATTGCTCCTTCCATCCGGAATGATTCCAGCTGACATTTACAAACATTTTTGTAGATTTTTGTTTGTAAATTTTCCTTCTAAGGGAGGGAGCTGCTTAATCTGCATGTGGTCTGGGTGACTTCCTCTGAAGGCCTCCCTCTTGAACAGGGGTGGGGATAGGGGTGGGGACCCCACCCGAGATTCTGTTGCCTGCCTGTCTGCCCGCTCCAGGCCCAGCAGCACTCATTTGATGTTGGGATCCCGCGGCCCTTGCTCTTTCTCTGCCTGCTTCCTAACCCCAACCCCACAGCCCTACCGTAGGCTTCATTGTAGTACACGTTGATTCTTTCCAGCTGCAAAGCAGATGCCCCAAGGTCACTCCCAGCACAGTCGATCCCATGTTCCTCGCCAATCACCTCCCAGAACTGAAAGTAGGAGCAGGGTTGAGTCAGTGCAGGCAGGAGTCCATTAAGGCCCAGAGGCACCAGAGAGAGAGCTTCGAGCCTGGCTTCCCTTGGTCAACCTGACCCTCTCAGACATTCTTCTTGTCCCAATCCATCAATGACCAGGGCATAGCTTGCTTTTTGCCTGTACTAAGTATGAATGTGAAGATTGAATTTTATACCTGCTCAAACTCCTACAGTAAAATGTCAAACACATAAAATACTAAATTGGATTTTTCTCCCATTAAATTCAGGCTGTTGCTGGGCATGGCGGCCACACCTGCCATCCCAGAGGTTCTGGGCTGCAGCAGGGGGATGACTCGTCCCAATCCAACCTCACAACCTGGCAGCTTAGCAAGACCTTGTCTCAAAATAAAAAATGGAAAGGACTGTGGATGTGGCTCAGTGGTTAAGTGCCACTGGGTTCAATCCTGAGTACCAAAAAATCAGTCTATCAATCAGTTCCAGCTGCTGTGCACGCTAAAGCTGTCATTTGAGCATTTGCATCAGACAACATTTCTCTGTTTTCACCTTGTAGTGCTCTGAGCAAGTCAAGTGTAGATTCCAGTAAATGAAAATGAACTGAATTCTTATTAGATTTCACAATAATATCTCATTTCACTTTGGAGATTGCTTTTCAGGAAGTTCTCCCAAAAGTGCATAACCAGGACCTGTGCACAACTTTAAGTAATATGCATTTCTGATGATCAAGCATGCACATAATTCAAAATTATGCCTTAGCTGTTCTCTTGCAGCTGTGGAGCATCCTGCGCTTCCAATCACACATACAGTATTTGTTGAGGTAAGTGCATACCCAGTTCTCAAAATGGAAGCCATTACTAGATGGCCCCTTTTGATCACCTGGAACAGCATGTATCAACGTGCAATGAAAACATACTTATTGATGTCAGGATCTCCTCAAGGGTGTTTTCCCAACTATGTTTGTAAATGACACCTTGACAGCAGTCATGATATTAAAATAAGCTATAAATAAAAATAGAATAGGCTCTACTTTATAGTAAATTATGGCATTGTCCTGGGAGTGAAAGACTTAGTAACCTGAAGTTTTGAGACACCACAATTCAATGTGTGTTAAAGTCCTTATAGCCTAAGTAATTAGCCACTGTTGGGTTCTAACCACTGGCAAGCACCACCCACACCCATAGCTTCTATCTCCACCATGCACTTCCTCACCAGGGCCTCTCTCCATGTTATCTTGCAATATCAGAGCAAGGGGCTCCCCACCACTTCTTCGTTAGCTATGGATTTCTTGTCACCATGGCATGCAAGGACAATGACTAATTTTCCAGCTGTAACATTCTCTGCCCTCGGTTTAAAAGACTTACAGACCTTAATTCATAGCAATCTTTCTCAAAATAGCCAAGAGGTGGGGACAACCCCAGTCAGTCCACAGATGGACCGATGGTCAAAACTGGTAAAGCTTGAGGACATCAGTGCCACGTGAAGTAAGTCAGTCATGGGAGGACAAATGCTGTGGTTCCATTTAAATAAGAGTGGTCAGATTCATAGAGGCAGAGGCAGAATGGTGGCTCCCGGAGCCTCCGAGGGAGCGGGGAGCCAGAAGTTAGTGGAATAGGGACAGAGTTTCAGTTTTATAAGATGAAAACCATTTTGGAGAATGAATACACAGTAGTATGAAGATACTTAACACTACAGGACTGGATCAGAAATGGTTTTCTTTATGGGATGTGTATTTATCACACCTAAAATCTTTTTAACCCTCTTCCTTTTTGAGACTGCATAGTATTCCATGATATAGACAGGCCACATTTTGTAAATCCATTCCTTCATCAGTGAATGTTTGGATTGTTCCGACCTTTTGGCTATTGTGAGGAAAGCTGCTCTGTAAAATGTAAAGCCTCTGAATATAGGTGTTTTAAAATCACATTTTTAATGCAATTCATTCTAGTAAAAGTAATTTTCTTTTTGGACTACTGGGGATTGAACATAAGGCCTCACACAGGCTAAACCAGCCCTCTACCACTGAGCTACATCCCAATCCTTTTCTGCTTTGAGACAGAGTCTTGCTAAGCTTCCAAGACTGTCCTCGAACTTTCAATTCTGTTTCAGCCTCCTGAGTTGCTGGGATTACAGGTGTGGACCCCACACCTGGTAGAAGTAATTTTGAAAAGCAAAGAGAACAAATTATCTGGGTATTACAGAGCCCAATGGTTTATACTACAATGAGGATCGGGGAGATCTTGAGCTCAAGCACCTATCTTGTTTGTTTTAGCCAAATTAATCATGTACTTCATAGAGAAATCTAAGCAGGAGGAGCAGAGGAAAAAAAATTCGCATCTCAGAGGATATACTTTAATTATTTCTGCCACTATATGCAAAAGCTTTATTTAGGGTTTATCTCCTTAATTTTCTATTGCATGCAATAGAATTTTTCTTTATTGCATGCACTTGGGAGGGGAGGGAAAAGACACTGCAGTGATAAGGTGTAAAACTTTCCCCAACAAACTTCAAAAACCTCTTTTGAGACAAATTACTGGTTTTAGATATGAAAAGTTTATTTCTAAGATGGTGAAAGTCAAATGGTGCTGACCAGGCCTGTAATCCCAAAGACTCAGGAAGCTGAGGCAGGAGGATTCCAATTTTGAGGCCAGTCTCAGCAACTTAACAAGACCCTAAGTAACTTAGTCTTACTTAGACCCTAAGTAACTGTCTCAAACGAAAAGGTGGGGGGCTGGGTTGTAGCTCAGTGGGTTTTAGTCCCCGGTACCAAAAGGAAAACTAAACAAACAAGATGGTTCACCCGATTGCACACATGGAACTATGGACAAAGCTAACATTACTTAAGCTAACCCTCTCAGTCATTAATAGTGTCTTTGTCTCTGTAACTGAAGACCTTGTTTAATAAACTAAGTCCTCATCAAGTGATGCGATCTGTGAGGCCACTGTCCTCCTGGCCAGCCAGGCTACTTACAGGCCTGGGTGACTTGTTAGCCATCAGCCTGTACCTACCTTGGCTCCAATCTGGTTGCCGCACTGGCCAATCTGAATGTGCACAATTTCCCGCATCCTTGCTTTGAGCCCAAGGGTCAGCTCCTCTTGGGACACTCAGCCTCCAGGAGAACCACCGTTCACCAGCAAGAGCCCGCTGCAACTCTGGTCATTGTAGGGATGAGACCAACTTTCCTGGCCCCCTCCCAGTCGGCCCAGGGGTGTGTCCCATCCACCACGCAGCCCCAGCCCTTCCCTGCTCTCTGCCTATCAACCTTCTGGACGGGGTGCCCTTCCTTTCCTGACAGAATACTGCCCAGTCATTTCCTGGAGCATGAGTGCAAGACGGGGGCCCCCTCTGCATAGTGCCTGAGCTGTCCCTCACGGACCTTGTCCTGGTGGCCTCTGGGCATTGGTGCAGGCTCTGATGCCTGTGTGATGACCAAGCCATGGTTTCCAGCTTGCTGAGGTGACTGGAACCACCTGCACAGGGTTTTGCCTGTCCAAGTCATCACCTCTCTGAACTCAACACTCAACGCTGTCTTTGGTGGCATTTCCCAAGGAGTGATTTGAAAGCCACTTGTGGTGTGTGGTGATATCAGAGGGAACGTGGGGGGATGGTTTTTATTTTTAAGTGTAAACCATATTGTTAATGGGGAAAAAAATAATTAGTACTTATCATAGTAAAATGATGATGAACTTGACCACAGTTGTGAGGGTGACCCGTGAGTCTCAGGAGCTCAAGACACCTCCATTCAGAGAGAAAATCCACCTGACCCCAGCTGTCCTCCCAGCCCCGTACCAGTCCTTGGTCCTCAGAACCCTGTGTTATGACACCCCAAGAACCCTGTGCTAAACCGCCCCAAGGACAACATGACACTGGACTCAGTAAGGAATCCACAAGGCCCTCCCTCCATGTCCCAACCAGATCAGTGACCTTACCAGAGCCAAACCCTGGAGTTCTTGTTCCCAGGGGCCATGTGGGCTGTGCATCCTTTGCCCTGTGTCCAGCCTGAGCCCTGCACTCTGCCTCATGGGCCTCCAGGTGCAGGAGGCAGCCCGTGCAGGGAGGGAGGTAACCAACAATGGTGTCTCCGAGCAGTGGCCCCTTACTCCCAGAGGAGGTTGACCCCAGCATAGAAGGGTCTGGGCTCTGAACCAGAAGAGCAGCCCAGACCTGCACACAGGCACTTGGTCTGCAAGTGCCAGGCCCAGCCTGTGGTCCTCCACATTGACTGAGCGTGCCCGTTAAGCGCACCATGGATCTCCATGTCATTCCACAGCAGGGTGAAGGCCATTCTGAGGCCTTGAGGACATGGACTTGACTGCTGGACAATGTTGCACCCACTTTCTGTTTTGTGACTCTGACCATGGCACAAGGGCAACACAGTGTGGAGCACCTGAGGGTCAGGCTGCGACACTGCCAGCAGCTCACTGGAACACAGACCCAGTAACAGAGCCATCAACCTGGACAGCACAGGTGAGCAAGGGTGGCCAGGTAGATCTCTCCAGGGAAAAAAATCGGCACTTTTGCAACGTGTCTGTGTGTCGGATTTCTTTCTACTCAAAACTAAATTACCAAAGGATTCTTGGATGCATCTGGTCCAGGCACCCACCACCCAAAGGTAAAGAGAAGGATGTGTAAACTCAGGAGGAAGAAACCCATCCATGTTTGTAATTTGTATTCCTGACAAATTAAGAAATGCACACAGAGGGACCATTCAGTGCCCTCAGAAGCTAGCCCGGCCTCCACACCAAGCTTCCCTCAGTGTGTGACTCCAATCTTCCCTCTCAGGGGGCTCCCCTGCCTGCCAGACCCTCTAAAGCCCAAAAGTAGCTTCCTGAGGGCCCCAAGGCCACTCCTTCTCCAGAGACCCCTCTGCGGGCCCAGGAGCAGAGTGCTGAGGTCTGCAGGGATGGCCACCGGGCTCCTGTTTGCTAATCGCTTAGACACATGCCTTATCTCCCCGTCAGCCAGGGAGCTGCCGGTGTCATGTCACCTTTGAGTCCCCAAAGTGCCTGATCCAGAACAGGGCCTCAGTCAATGTTTGTTGAGTGCACACGGGCAGCTGTGTGAGCTTGAGCAGCGAAGCTCAGAACGGCAACTTTTCTTAGAGCCAATAATGTATTTACGCAGGACTGCGGCCTTCTGATGGCTGGGTGGGGACAATGCCAAGGACATTTTGCTCCATTCCGAGGGGTGGTCTAGGCTGAAAGTATAACCCAATCCAAGGACCCGCCTGTCAGGAGCAGCTTGGAAGGGACGGAGGCAGTGGGCTCTCACCTGGAGCCACGGCCACGTGGCCGGCCTCCGAGGCAGAGCCATCGAAGGGTCCGTGTGGCCGCATTCCGCCCGCTGCGGGGGCCCCCTGGGCTGGGCGCAGGGCCCTGTGTGTGCAGGCCCGTGAGCACCCCCGCCCCGCGGGCGCTCCTCCCGCCTCCGGGTCTCAGTTTGCTTAGGGAGGGAAAGGCCCGCTTTCCAGATGGGAGCGTAAAAAGCTTTTCTGTTAATGGGGCAGTTGGCAAAAGGGAGGAGAGAGAGGGGCCCTGTTTGCTTTGAGTCGCGGATTGCCGGCCGTGTTTGCTCAGGCCGCCTGCCGGGGGCTGAGCTCTGGACACGCTGGGCTGTGGAGGACGCTCCTGGGGGCAGCTGCGGGCGGGGGTTGGCAGGTCCACTGAAGCCCAGTTCCGCCGGGGGCCCATCTCCTCCCTAATCCTCGGTTTTTCCATCTGTAAACCAGATAAGGGTCCCTGAGTCACAGGCAGCGCGCACCGGGCACACCGGCTGACCCCGCACACCCTGCAGCTGGAGGGCTTCAGGCTGCCTCGCCGCCCTCCTAGACAGGCCTGCTCCTCCCGGCGAGTGCCCGCTGGCCGCCACTGCACTCGGTGGGGAAGGCTGGCTGAGTGACAAAGCCCGGGCAGAGCTGAGGCAGGGAAAGGCGCATCTGCGAGGCCATCATCCCGGCCTGCGCCCGTATTCGTGAGGAATGAGCCCTCCGGTGACCGCCAACCTGCTGCAAGCCAGTGAAGCGTGAATACCTAGTGCCTTGCCCCAGGCCAAGGGAGGTGGCCCTTTCCAGGAAGTGTCACCCCCAGGTCTGCTCCCTTGCCAGGCTGAAGGGGACACCCAGCCCTGAACTGTGCAAGTGATCAGAGGAGGCCACCTGTGATGAGTGACAAGTCATCTGCTGCCCCCGATGTCCTGTGGTCACCACAGGCAAGCTAGCCCCGGCTGCTCAGGTGCAGAGCTTCCCCGGGCACTGCCCCAAGGCAGAGGGCAGGGGCAGGAGCGCCAGCCCTACACGCAGTGGGGCACCTGCACACCCAGGTTGCTGAATGACAGTGTCTGAGTGTGACTCAGAAGCAGAAGCTGAGAAAGGTTGCAAGCCAGGAGCAGCCGCCTGTGCGGGGACCCATCTCCTCCTGAGCTGCGGGCTACTGCAATCGGCTGTCCACGGGAAGACGGGCTGCAGTGGGCCTCTTCCTAGATGACACTTGGGTCTATTATGGGAACAGAACTACAAAGATAAGAAAAATCAAGTGTCACCCAGAAAGCCCCAATCGGCCACTTCCAGACTTCCCCCAGACGCTGTCCCCAGGGGTCAGATGGAGCTCCCCACCCTCCACTTGGCAAATGAAGCATAATTAGGAGAAAAACAGAGTACTCAGAGAATTCATTGATTTCATCCGCCCCTGATCTTCACTTCTGAGTGCATTGAAGTTCCTTGAATAACTCAGAGAAGATTGTTGAATTATAGTGTTTGCTTGTGATTCAGAAGCAGAAATTTTTCCAAATGTCTTAGCAAGAAAATGACATCTGAGGAGCCATTATGAGTGACTCAGCGGGTGTGGGCAGCCCCCGAGATGAGCTGAGCTCTACTTTGTTGCACTCTGCTTCCATGTGTGTTCTCTTCCTGAAAAAGAAAGTTCTAGGGGATGAATAAGTAACTTCAAAGGGACGGGGACTAAGCCAGGCTACCCAGCTCCATGGAGAAGGCCTCTGCCTCTTCCCCCTGCTGAAATGTCTGCGGTGCCCACACCACACAGGGCTCACTGGGCCACTCCTCATCCCAGCCCAGCCTGCAGCCCCAGCCTGTGGAAATGCTTGGCCATCTCTTAGGTAGCTTGAAAACCAGCCTCCTGTGCAACTCTGACTTCAGGAGAAGACACATCCCACCACAGCACACCAGCACTTCCTTGTAACTGCTGGATCCCAAAGGCCATGAGCACATGGACCTTCTCAATTGCCTCTTTACCATTTCCCAAGGTGTGCAACTACTGATAAGCAGTAGTTGTGGTGTCAACAGAGATCAGCATGCCAGGCAGCACCTGGAGTCAAAATCAAACAAAAATATATACTTCTGCAAGCCCCAGGGATCCAAGACTGTTGTGAGAGTCTCAGAAATTAATTTGTTTGTCAAGCAAATATTAGCTGAGTGCTGTTTGGAAGACTTGAGTTTCCTTAGAAAAGTACAAAGTATTGGCCTGGCCTTCGAGGGACTTGGAGGGTGACAAGAGCACTTGCTTTCCATCCTGCTGGACTTCATGCACTTCTCTGCCACCATCTGTCCCATGTTTGGCCTGCACACCATCACCATCAGCACCACCATCACCCTCACTACCACCACCACCACCATCACTACCACCACCATCACATCACCATCACCACCACCATCACCTTCACTACCACCACCATTATCACCACCACCATCAGCACCATCACATCACCATCGCCAACACCATCACCAACCCAACACCACCATCACCCTCACTACCACTACCATTACCACCATCACATCACCAACACCATTACCCTCACCACCACCACCATCACCACCATCACACCACCATGACCACCACCACCACCATCACCACCGTCAAACCACCATCATCACCACCATCAACACCACCACCACCATCACCACCATGATCACCACCAACACCACCACAGAGATAGAGACAGAGGCTCAGGAAGGGAACTGACTTGCCAAAACCTCAGGCTAATGTGACAGAGCCAACAATAGATGACAAGTCTTCAGACCCCTTCATCCCAGGGAAAAATCTAAAGTATCAGTCTGAGGCATCAAGAGGTAGTGTGACCAGGTGGCCTCCTGTCAGGCAGCCTTGCAGTCTCCGTGCTCTTGGCAGGCCTTGCCTCACATCTGGTGCTCTGTCCTGCCCTCACTCCCTCCTCTCCAGCATGCCCTGGCTCTCTGGACGCTGGCTCTCCCCTCCATGACCACACTGATTAGCCAGGATACTTCCTTCCAAGCTGCCTTTCCCACAGCCACCAAAGACCCTACAAATAAGCAAGAGGTTTTGTTCTGCCCTCCTCAAACTAGCAACAACCCAAACCTTGTATATGGCTGAGTGGCTGGGGTGCTCCTTCACATGAGACTGGGAGAGGAAAACCTGAGTCAGGAGACAGCTGAGGAACAGAGCGGCCAGGAGAGGAGGCAAGGAGAGGTGAGGGCCCTGCTGGGAAGTAGAGGCCTGGCACCCATGTGGTGGGGACAGCAGCTGCTGTCCCTGCAGTCTGCTGTCTGACAACCCTCCTGAGACTCCCAGGGGCTGCCTTTGGTCCATCACATCTGCCTGACATATTCACATGCCAATGTCTGCACATTCCCTTTACATAAGAAGTCTCCTTCCAGCATGTTCCATGGCTGTGGCCTCATGATTCAATCCCAACTCCTAGGATACCTAGGAGCACAATCCCAGAGCAAACTCCCCAGATGCCCAATCACTAGGATTCTCCATTTTCTCAACTTCCAAGTCCTTTATACTCCTCAAGCTCCTCTGCCTGCTCCCTGGGCAGAATGCAGGCTACTCACAGGCAGGGAGCTTGTTCACTGCTGTATCCCTCAGCTGGAAACACCTGGCACATGCTAGGTGCTCAACAAATTCATGCCGCCATCCCAACTGTAGAGAGAAAACAAATTCCACTGGGTGAATGATGGATGGTATGCAGGCCAGTTCCCAGGTAGGCCAGAGCCGTCCATGCCAGGCTGCAGGCAGCGTGCGCCAGCAGTGATGGGGATGAGGCCCACTTCATGAATGGGACCCTAGTGAGCTGCCTCCACTCCAGGCACATGTGTGTAGCAGGTCACTATGCAGCCAGGCCGGGGCATGATGCACGACGCTCCCTGGGAATGGCAGCAGGGTGGAGAAAGTCCACGAGAAGTCCTTCACCACCTAGGAATCTAGGAGCTGGCCTGAGCCTCCAGCCAGGGCCAGAGAGGTGAGGAGGCACTGGCGAGGAAGCCATTGTGCCCTACGAAACCAGATGGCCACCAAACACTGTCAGCAGCCATGAAAACAAAAGTCGTATCCAGGATGTGGCTCTACTCAGGAATGTGGAACAATAGGAAGTGTCCGCAGCCTGCTGGGCGGGCAGGGCGGACAGCACAGCATGAGGAGGAAGGGGAGGAAGGTTCTGAGGCCTCTCCACAGTGAAGGAGGCTCATCTGCATCCTCCTCCTTAGGCTGGGAGGTGGGCCAGACCTGGCCGGTATAAAGCGCATGCACGTGTTGTTCTTTTGGAGGATGAGGGGTAAATCAACCTTATTTTTAGAAATGAATAGGCTTTTGTGTCTGTGGCCTTGGATCACATTTGCCAGAAAACTTGATGAGATATTGAGAAAAAAAAAAAAAAAAACGGTCTACATTCAAATCTGCACCCAAGAGCCTCATGCTCCGTGTAGGCCTCTTGACCTCATTGGAGGCTCAGTCTTCTCACCTGTGAAATGGGGCAATAGCACCTACCCTCCCACCACCCCCACACACAGGGTTGTGCCAAAGATCAAAGGAGGACTGCAGAGTCCTCCCGACTGTCTGAGTTGGCCCAGCCTCTGCTATTAAGCACCGCTGGGAGTAAGAATGACTCAGGTACCTCTAAAAAGAAAAATCCAGGGCAGGTGGCCAGTTTCTCAGACTAAGAACTTTATAGTGATTTCTGGGAGACATGTAGCTCCCAGGTGCCTGTTGTGTGCTGCCCGGAGCTGCACGGCAGAGGTGCACAAAGAGCTGCTTCTAAACAGCTGCTGGAAGCCATGCTTAGGCAAGCCGGGCCCTCTGGGGACAGAATGACAGGCCCGTCCAACCAGATGAGATGAGTCACTATCCATCAAGTGACTTCAGTGGCACCTGAGTGGTGTCAGGTGAGAACACACCTTCCAGATTTCCAGGAGTCCCTAGGCTGCCAGGCAGGCGAGTCTGCCCTAAAGCAGGAGGGAGCCCTGGGCATGAACTTGACCTCCAGGAGGGATGCAGCAGCAGGCCCAGCCCAGCGTGCTCTCTAAGTGTGCCCCTCCTCTCCCTTGGTCCCAGCAACTTCTCACCTTGTCTGTGTGCCTTGTGGAGAACTGAGATCCTTTGCTAAGAGCAACACCAAAATCTGAGTTGGGCCCCATGCTGCCCCATAACAGGACGTGCCTGGGAGCCTCTGTTGAAAAGGCCCTCCCAAGGCCGGGCAGCCAACCAGCTGCTCAGACAGGGAGGGAGATGCACACCTACCAGCCAGAGCTGAGTTCAGAGAAGAGCCTCGATGTTTTGGGCTTTGTGTGTCTGGCCTGTCACAAGGGGCCGACAAGGCAGACAGCAAGGGAGTCACATCAAATCTCACTTCCTTTTTCTTGGTCTGAAAAATCCTGGACTCAGGATGGGGCCTCCCTGCCTGACTCTCCTGGCCTGCCTTCCCATCACTGAGTTCTCGAAACTCTGGGAAACACCAGCGGGCCACAACTTGTCAGTGCCGACTGTCCTGTTCCTCACCGGCCTGAAATGTCCTTCCCTCACCCGCAGTGAGATTCCTCAGATAAATGATGCTTTGTGACTTAGCCTGAGGGTGCAGGAGGGAGAATGCCATGTCCTCCAGACCCCACCCCAGGCCAGGCAGGCAACACTGCTGTCATCAGTCCACTGTGTCATTTATAGGGCCCAGGGAAGAGCAAGCCTGCTGCAGTGGTTCCCTGCCCCCCTGCACCTGGTGTGGGCCCTTCTCAGCTGGGGCTCTGTGTGACTGCTGGGGTCACATGAACATGTGGAAGGCATCCCAGATAGCCCAATTCCAAGCAAATAGAAAAGCTTGTAGCTTGAATGTGTTTCCACCCGGAGTTAGGGGTAAGAGCCCTGCCGTCACCGCTCAGGTGGCAGAGGCAAAGTCCAGGGTGAGTCTTTCCATCAGGGGCCCCTGTTTTGGGAGTTGTAGAATGGAGCATCCAGATCCTACAGTCCAGCTCTGAATGGCTCCCACAGGGCTTGTTACCCCACTAAGAGTGAGTTTTAAGCCCTTGTTTTCTTCCTTTCTCTGAACTCCTTCCCCCATGTGCATGTGTGCGTGTCTGAGTGAGTGTGTGTCTGTGTGTGTAGTTCAAGTTCTATCCCTGAGCTGCGTTCCCAGCCTCGAGCTCTTTCTCTAGAGGAAACAAACAACGCAGCACCTCAACAGGTCCCTCCTGGAGGACCCTGCAGGCCAGTGGAGCGGCTTTCTTCCTCCTGTGACTGTCCCAGTTCTCTCCAGTCAAGGAGGCAAGAGAAAGCATACACGGGGGCTGCCCACTCCCTTCCCCTCCTTACACACCCAGGCCCAGAGCCCCTGCTGGGAAGAACTGGCCTGGTTGGCCAAGAGCCCACCTACCCTGCAGCTCAAACTGAAGGGCTTCTCCCGGGACCTTGGAAGAGCCCACACATCCCGGCCTCCCACTGGCTCATTACTGTGAGTAACCTCCCAAGAAGAGGAAGCCCGATGCCCACACTCTCCTCAGTGACCACTTTTCAGGGCTGTTAGGCTATGCCTGGCCCTCGTCCCTCGGGTCTTGCTCTGCTGACAGGAGGGGGCCAGCAGGCTTTTGGGTCCTGTTGTGTTTCCAGGTGAGGTCCTGGAAGCAGCTGGCCATGGTCATTCTTGGTTCCCACTGGACACAGGCAGAGCAGGGCTGGCAGGTGTGCTGTGAGTGTGGGAAAGACCAGCGAGCTCTTCTGAGGACCATGGACCAGGAACCCACACCAAGGCCTGGGAGACCCTGGAACGAACCTGCCTGGGCACTTCTCCTTCCAAACGGAGGGTGCCATTTTGTGACCTTCTGAGGGTGACCACTGCCCAGGGGAGTAGGAGGGAGGGGAAACTCCTCAGTTATGAAAGGCGTCCCGGGCGTCCTCCTTCTGCTTTCTGTTCCTCATCGGACTGTGAAGAACTTGGTTAGCAGGAAGCCTTTCCAAGCCTCCTTGGAAGTCGGAATGCAGAACTCGTGATTTATGTGCCTAGTGAAATTTTCCTTTAGGGGCAGGTTCTAGAAGGCTCTGACCTTTCCTTCTCTGTGAGAGATAATCATCTCCCCAGAAAGGGAGTAGGTCTTTGGGAAAGGGAGTTCAGAAGGCCAGCTCAGGACATGATTGTGTAGGACAGGAGACCTCTTCGCAGGACTCGGGGACATCTGTATGGAGGGCTGGCCCAGTTGGGATGCTGGTGGCATCTCTCCAGATCCCAAGAGTCTTGGACCCGGGCTGACCATCAAAGTTGCAGTCCCCTCCCCAAGGTGCCAGGGCTCCAAAAGTGAGCTGAGTTTGACAATAACGCGCTCAGTTGAAGCCACTTGACCACGCTGCGTCCGCTGGTAGGTCAGGTCTGAGGTCTGGGTCGGTGACCTCGTGCATGACTCGGAGTTCAGGTGACCCGTGCCAGGGAGGGAGGCCGGGCCCGCGGCTCTGCGGCCGGGCGGGGCGGGGCGGCCGCGGCGGGACGGCCCCGCCCCGGGGGTGTGTCCGCCGCGCGCCGCGTTAAGGGCCCGGCCGGGCCGGGCCGGGCCGGGCGGGGCGGGCGGAGCGCGTGGGTCCCTCCGGGCGCGGGGTCAAGGGAGCGGCGCGGGCTGCGGAAGGGAGCATGGCGTCGTGCGGCCCGCTGCGGCCACTGCTGCTGCTCGTGCTGCTGGCCGGCGTGGCGCGGGCCGGCCTCTACTTCCGCCCGGGCCAGACCTGCTACCGGCCACTGCGGGGAGACCAGCTGGCGCAGCTGGGACGCAGGTGGGCGCGAGGCCGTGCCTGGGGGAGGGGGAGGCGCGCGCTCCGCCTCTGGGGGACCTGCTTCCTCGGGGTTCTAGGAGCCGGGGCGCCCGGCCTGCCTAGGCCTTGGGAGGTCACATCTGGCCTTTTGGGGACCACTCCTTCGCGTCCCCCGGGAGCCCATCCAGAAAGCGCGGTGGGCCCCGCCTGGCCTCTGGCCTTGCCCCTAGCCCTTGGTGTTGCCTGGGGAGCCTCCGGCGCCCTTCCTTTTGGAGGCACCCAGCTGTTCACATTCCAGCAGTGCTGGGCCTGCGGGTGTGTGATGGTCCCCGGGGACCAAGGCCCTTGCACTCCCACTCCCGCGCCCCCAGGCGGCCTGAGCACTCCTGACCCTGGTGGGCTCCCCGCCACCCCAGGAGCCCCAGCAGTCACTTGGTCTCTTCACAGGACATACCCCAGGCCTCATGAGTACCTGTCCCCATCTGATCTCCCCAAGAACTGGGACTGGCGGAATGTGAATGGTGCCAACTATGCCAGCGTCACCAGGAACCAGCACATCCCCCACTACTGTGGCTCCTGCTGGGCCCATGGCAGCACTAGTGCCATGGCAGGTAGGTGGTCTGGGGCCTGGGGCTCCGTGATGGTCTTGCTGAGCACTAGCCCTGTGGCGGAGACCGCTGCCTCCTGGCCTGCACAGGCAGCCACCGCCAAGGTTCCAGGGCCCGGTGACTCTGAGCCAGGAGTCAGTCCTGAGGTTTGCCCTCCACCAAAGTGGCACAAGCTGGGTCACTCTGGAAATCCACTGTGGGTCCACTTGGGGCCTTTGGGCACAGGCAGGAGTGGAACTGAAGCTCAGTAACAAATGGCTCAGCCATTGAGATGGAACCGGACATGCACAATCACCCAGCTCCAGCCTGGACGTGGAAGTGAAACTGCGCTCAGAGCAGTTGGTACCCGAGGTGAATGTTGCCCTGTGCTGGAAACAGTGAGTGTAACTGCAGCCCCTGGCCTAACCTGGTCACTGCTTCCAGCCTGGCCTTCTGGCTGCTGTGGGGCCTGGAAGGCCCAGGGTAAGTGGGGGGGGGGGGCAATCTTAGCCCCCACCATCCTGAGGGCTGCTTCACCCTGGCCTGGGAGAGGAAGCAAAGGCAGAAGAGCCCAAGTGTGCCCAAGTGTGCATTTGGGTGGGGCCTTGCCCTGCCCAGTGCAGCCTAGGTTCCAGGAGCCTGAACTCCCCTGGGGCAGGCCCTCACCCTGGCTGGGAGTTGACCTGTAAAGGCGGGTACTATCTGCTTCCTGGTTGCTATCTCTTTGGCCAGGCCGGTTCTAGGTAGGCTTGGGTTGAAAGAGTTAGCAACAGCGTGGCCACTGCTGCGTGGACACTGGGGGCAGGCACTCCTGTAGCATCTTCTTTAAGCCTCCCAGCTGCCGCGCAGGCTCTGTGTGCAGATGAGGAAACTACAGCTCCTTGTTCGACGATGTCCATGGTGACAACTGAGCTGTCTGGGGTGAGGTCTGGTCCCCAGGGCCCACTGGCTATAGCTGTGGCCTCTAGCAGAAACTCCCTTGGTGTTCCAGGCCTGTGTTTCTTTTGGGACTGGTAAAGAGTCCCCTGGGGGCTGGAACACACCCTGACCCTTCAAGGAAGAGAAGGAAGGAAGCAGGTGGGCCATGACCCCTCTGACTTAGGTAGAGCCAGGGTTTAAGCCCTGAAAGATCTGGGAGGTGTGGCAGGTTGGTTTGAGCAGACCTGGAGGCAGAGGATCCGGGCAAAGTCCAGGAGAGGACCCAGTAATGGCGACCAGCTTTGGGGAAGTGAAACGGCCTTCTCTGCAGAGCACAGGGTGGGGTCAGGGTGGAGAGGAGAACTGAGAAGATTGCCAGTGAGGGCTCACATGACAGGATACACATTTGTAGGACACTGCGGGGCAAGGAGGCGATGGGATGGCTGGAGGAAGCTCGTCCCTGTCAGATGGGTGCCCAGCCCTGGCCAAGGCATCAACCCTGCATTCTGCAGTGGAATCTGCAGGCAGATTGCTGATTCTTAAACTTCTTCTTAAACTTCCAACATCAGAGCCATCAAGGCCAAGGCCCTGCTTTCACTGAGAAAACAGAAGCCACCAGAGGTTTCCCTGGGGGTCAAGTGTCGACGCCTCTCACTGAGGCCGCCTCCCCTGTCCAGGAGGTCATCCTTCATCCCCTGAGGAAGCTCTTCTATCTCAAATAAATGAGCAAAAAGCCCCCTGACCCTGTCCCACTTGCCACCACCTTCCTCCCTGGGCCTGGAAGGGTCTGCACCCTCCTGTGACTTCTCATCCGGAGCCACACTGGCCCGGCTGCCCTCTCCACCACTACTCTGTTCAGGCTGTGGCCATGAGCTGCCAGGAGCAGTATGGTCCCTAGGCCACTGCCTCCCTGAGACACAGCCCCCATCCACTGGCTCTGCCTTCCCTTTTCCTTTCCTACCTTCTTGTCCCCTAAATTCTGAGCATTGGGTTCCCAGGCCCTAGAATCCTTTGCTTTCAGCTGCTCACCCTGAGGCAGGCAGTGGCTCTGGGCATCTGGCCTCTCCCACACTGCCACCTCCTGCAGCCCCTCACCATCCCAGGCCACACTCCTGCAGCACCATTGCCCCTCCCGTCTTGCCGCTGGCTCCCCCCTGCTCCCCTACACCCGCCCCTGCTGTCGGCCTCCACTGCCGCAGTGCGCCTGCCGCACCGTGGTAGGGCGCGTTCTCCAGCTTGAAACCCTGTCTTGATTTTGCTCAAATAAAAGACGGAATCCTTCTGTGAACTGCCCGAGCCTACAGCCCAGCTCCCTAGGCCACCCTACTCAGGCCAAGGGGGTGCCCGCTGCTTCTCCTGTACCCTCCTCATTCCTGCCCTCTCTCCTTGGATGACTGTCCCCGGGACCACCCTGTATGCATGCTCTGCCCGCTTTGCTCAAGCTTATCTGCTGGCCCATGGCCTCCGTGCATGCCATGAGCCTGGGAGGGTCAGGGCACAGTGCTCTGCACACGGCAGGTGTGACAGACCTCTGTCAATGGCTGAGAAGGGGAGGGAGTCATGCGGGGCATGCCAAGGGGGCAGCAGTCAGTGTGCCGCGCCCACTCTCGCCCCAGGAGTGGGGCAGTCCTGAGGAGAGAGGCGGCTCTGACTGTGGACCCATCACTGAAGGGCAGCTGCTGGGGCAGAAGAGAGAGTTCGGAGGAGCCAAGTTCTGGGGGAGGAGATAGGGAACCTGGGCCCATGTGCCAGTGGCCCAGAGGTGTCCTTGTGGGCACAGAGACTGGGGCTAGGTGGTGGCAGGATGAACTTGCCTTTTGAGTTTTTCAGCCCAATAGATCATGGGTGCGGGGATCCCAGAAGGCCCAGGTGATCAGATGAGTGGACCTGTGGAGCCAGGACCAGTGTGAGCAGGGGTCTGGAAGGTGACATGAGGAGGTGGCACCCTGAGGGGAGCTGCAGGAGCAAGGAAGAGGGATGCAGGCTGGCAGGGGTCTGCTGCTGGGCTCCTGGAAGCTGAGAGGAGGGTGGGTGGTGAGAAGTGCCCTGCAGAACGGAAGCAAGATGATCTTGCCTGGACAGCCTGGGTCCTCTCTGGGGAAGTGAAACTGGTTGTTCAGCCCCAGTGGCTGCCCCTCAGTGTGTGAGCCCAGGCATGTGGTGGTCAGAGCTGTTCAGGCCCCCAACCTGCCACATGCTTGGGTCTGGATCCTGGCTGGCCTTCCGAGCCCCCTGGACGGCATCTGGCCCCTCCCTACAGCTTCTTGGGTCCCTGGGCAGCACCTGCTCATGGAGCAGCCCTCTCCACAGGGCTGTCTGGCTCTCAGCCTATCTCACGTGGTGGCTAAGTAGCCATTCCTCAGTCCTTCAGCAGGTATTTCTTGGGGACTTACTGGGCTGACCTCTGTGGACAGGACAGATTTGGCCTTACCTGGTGGCACTTGCAGCTGGGTAGTGTGGGCAGATGCCACAATGCTCCAGAAGGCCAGGGTAGACCTCTGGAGGGCCACAGCTGAGCGGGAGGTGGGCATGGGAGCCAGCCCTCCAAGACATGCAGCCTGAGCCCTGAGCTTGGCTGGAGGCAGGATGGTGGGCACCACCCTGTGACCTGACCTAGGTGTCCAGTGCCCTTTGGAGAAGTGAGGCGGGTGCTGCTGAGGGCAGATGCTGAGCAGACCCTGACCTTCCAGATCGAATCAACATCAAGAGGAAGGGGGCGTGGCCGTCCACCCTGCTGTCAGTGCAGAATGTCATTGACTGCGGCGAAGCTGGCTCCTGCGAAGGGGGCAACGACCTGTTCGTGTGGAAGTATGCCCACCTGCACGGCATCCCCGATGAGACCTGCAACAACTACCAGGCCAAGGACCAGGGTAGGCCCTGCCCACTGCCCCGCTGCCCCGTTCCTCTTCGCAGGAAGAGTGCGACTGAGTCCAGCCAACCCCACACTTGTGCTCCTGTGGCTGGGGTGATGGGAAGGGTGGGGTCAGCAACCCAGGACCTTGGGGAGGCCTTGTTCCCAAATCCTGCACCAACCTCACCTGGTGCGTTTGGAACCTGGTAGAGTTATGGAACTCATCATCTTTGTGGAGACCAACAAAAAGCTTGGCATGGGGAGGGGTCAGAAGGGTACCTTCCCAATCCCTGGGCCTCCAGCCTTAGGGCCAGACCAAGCACCTGCTGCGGTGAGGCCCTGATGTGATGTAGGTTCTGACCTGTGACGTTTGGGTGCGTTACGGGCCTTTGCAGGGAGCAGGGCAGATGGACCCTATGCGGGGAGGACCCTACTTTCTAGGAGCTGGGTGCAGAGAGCCAGTGGGGAAGCTGGCACCTAGAGCTGGAGGCAGGAGGACCAGCAGTAGGCCCATTAGCATGGTCCCTGTCCCCGTAGCTCTGGGCCACATGCACCCAGATGTGCGGCAGCTGATGGGCACTGTGTGGAGCAGAGCAGGCGGGCTCAGAATCCCTGGGGAGTTGACACATTCCTTTTAGGCTGCTCCCTTTGGAAACCAAAGGAAAGAAGTCCAGACCCAACTCCATAATTGGCAGGTTTAAGCCACCTGACCCCCAGATCTCCCTCACAGCCAGAGCAGAGAGCTCTGGAAAACCCAGAAGATGTTTTGAGACAGGTGTGGGGAGGAAGGAAGGGGAAGGAGCCCAGTGCTGTTCCCCAACCCCGTGAAGGTTGGTTGAAGTGCCCTGTGCCCACTGAAGTGGCGAAGTACTCAGAACCACCCAGACCAGTGGGGTTCCCTTGCCTTGCCTCCTGGGCCAACCTGCCGGCCAGAAAAATTCTCTGTCCTGGTTGAGTGAACCCAGCAGGGGGCAAGGCCCCTCCCACCCCACTGACATCCCCTAGCGGGTGTTATCCAGCCAAGGCCAGATCCCTCTAACCCCACCTCGCCTGACAGGTGGATGGAGCGCATCAGAGACCTGATTGTTTGCCATAAACAGTCTTGTCTTTGTATTGGCAAATGTGGCTGCAGATCCACCATTTTCCGGTTATGCCAGGCCCTGGGCATTTGGTGTTGGACAAATTAAACCAACAATTTAATCCTCAAAGAGTTTACTGTCCCCAGGGAAGATCTGGACAGATGTGTAACCACAACAGAAATAGGCAACAAGTGGTAGCCAGGCAGGCTGAGGACTGGGCAGGGCGAATGGGTAGAAGTAGGAACGCCCAGGCCATCATGTCTGTCAGGTGGAACCTGGGTGCACCTTCTTATTTTTCTTCTTTTTTAAGTTAATTGTGGATATCTCTCAAACCAAAATAGCAAGAAAGGGGTTTTTTGGTATTTTTTTTAACCATATGTAGTGGCATATTTATTCACTAGCCAGCAATAGAATCATTTAATTGAGCTTTAATATTTTGATTACACTCAATTTTCAGCTTTGCAGTATTGTGAGAGGTCCTCTCGTGGCCTTAAAGAAAAGCAAAGGCGGCCTCCAGAGCACATGCTCTGGCTGGTTAACCTCTGTTCTCTTCTGTGGCCGAGCTTCCACCACTGAAAGAGGAGCCAGATGACTGGTTACTAGTAATGAGTGGGGCACTCAAATCGGAAAAGCCGAGCCTCGGGGCCCGCCTTGTTGGTTGGTCAGTGAGGAGGGCCCCAGGCTGACTTCTTGCTCTCGCCTAGAGTGTGACAAGTTCAACCAGTGTGGGACCTGCACTGAGTTCAAAGAGTGCCACACCATCCAGAACTACACCCTCTGGAGAGTGGGCGACTATGGCTCCCTCTCGGGGAGGGAGAAGATGATGGCAGAGATCTACGCCAACGGTCCCATCAGGTGAGTGTAGGCTGCCCGGTAAGGTGCACCAGGTGTGCCTGTGCAGGTCCTCCTACCTGTGGGTCCTCCGCACTCCCCCCCACCCCCCGCACCAGTTTTACTCCCCAGCTGAGCTGCAGCCACCATACTTTTACCTTTGGGAACTTCTGTTTTCCCAGAAGTAAACCCCAACCCATGGTTGATCTGCCCCTCCTGGATTATGTGGGATGTGTGGGGGAGAGCCCCAGCGGTGGTGAGAGCCATGGTGTCCTGGGGCTGGAGGACGCAGTGGTCCAGAAGCACCACGGTGGAGGGGGGGCTGGACTCCCCGGGGCATCAGGCTACTTGCATCCTCTCAGGGTGAGGTGGTAACTCACCATTTGCTCTCAGCTGTGGCATAATGGCAACAGAACGGATGGCCAACTACACTGGAGGCATCTATGCTGAGTACCAGGACGAGGCCTACGTGAACCACATCATTTCAGTGGCCGGGTGGGGCGTCAGCAGCGACGGGACGGAGTACTGGATTGTCCGGAATTCATGGGGTGAACCATGGGTAAGATGTTCTTGCTTTAAGGTTGTACCTAGAGAAAGGAGGCCACGCTCCTCACCTGTGGCTGTTGACCTCTGGCTGAGCACTGTGGCTGGGCCCAGCTAGACCTCTTGCTCCAGCCACAAGTCAGCCACAGCCCTGGGCAGATCCTCCTTGGTTGTGTAGGGCTGTTGCTGCCCTGTGCACCACAGGGTGACAGGCAGCACCCAGGAGACCCTGCCCGCTAGATGCCAGTTCCTCCTGAGTGCCCCAGTATAAGACACCAGAACTGGCCGCAGGGTGAAGTGGCCTGGCTGGGATACACACCCCTGCAAAGGGCGCAATTAGCCACCTCCTCCTTTATAACCAGATCATTCTTTCTCCTGCCAGTTTCAGACTCCTTAGGAATACTCTGTGGGTTTCTCAGGAATACTTTTAAGTTGGGTCCAAGATCCAGGGGTGATAACTGCCAGATCTTTGACTTTTAAAACTAATACTAGCCACTAATAGCTTGATACAGAAATTCATTATTATGAAAGAGGAAAATGATAAATGTAGAAGTGATGAAATCAGTGTTTTTTATTAAATAACTACAAGTGGGGATATCAGTAGGTAGATAAGTCATCTGGTCTAAAGAGTCAACATGTTTTGTTACATTAATTAGCTATTGGCAGAGGGCCCTTGTGTTAAATATTAACCAAGTGAATATCTCACAGAAGGCATTTTTGACAAGGGTCATGGGAAAGGGTTCTGGGCAACCAGGTAGGCTGTCTGGATGTTTTGTTCTGTGGGGCTGGGCTACGGGGTGGAGTCCAGGCTGGGTCTGGGTCTGGGTCTGGGTCTGGCTCAGAAGGGAGGTGGAGGAGACCAGATGCTGACTCGGGGCTGACGCAGGGCCTTGGCATCTCACAGGGTGAGCGAGGCTGGATGAGGATCGTGACGAGCACCTACAAGGACGGGAAGGGCGCCAGCTACAACCTGGCCATCGAGGAAACCTGCACCTTCGGGGACCCCATTGTCTAAGGTGGGCGCCTCCACAGGAGCCATTGAGATGACCCTGAGTGCCGGGTCAGTTAGCATGACAGGGCAACTGACAACCTTGGACACTGGTCACCACACTGAACACCTAGAAGGGCACCCGTGGACAGGAGAGCCATGTGGTGCTGGCTAAGAGCACTGAGAAGAGCTGATCACTGACGTCTTGAGTTCCTGCACAAAGTGGCTCCCTCGGCTGAGACAGGCCCCGCAGGACCTGGCTTCCTCAAGGGGGCCTTGCTATTTTGTGTCCAGCAACTGTGGTCTCTCATAGCACATGTAAGGGGTAAAATGGTTCAGACTTATCACCAGTTCTTAAGTCATCATGGATTCGGTGTGGGAAGGGAGGTGGTGATTTCAAATTGTCCAAGTGATGAATAAAATATCTGCTTCACCCAAGGCCAAGGCCCAGCATGCCTTGTTCACACAAGAACACAACACCAGGACCTGCACCTTTCAACTCAGCACAAAGGCTTTTTAAAAATTTATTATTCTTAGCAAATTTAAACAATTACAATAAAGCATCAACTAACCAATTGGGTTCTTGTGAGAAAACTTAGCTTTGAAAAGTAGTTCACCAGAGTCTCAGCTTCTGAACTCCCACCACTGCCGGGGCCAGCAGCGGGCCCATCCTGAGGTGATGTGGAAGGAAAGAAGCACTGGACGTGGGATGCAGGCAGCACTGGATTGAGCACAGGGGAGGGATGGCCCCAGCAGGCTCTCACACCGCACTTTCCTTCTAAGAAAGTGGTCACCCCTCCCAGCAGACTCCATGTCCAAGGTGCTGACTGAGCATCTGCAAATGGCGCTTCTTGACAGGGTCCTTCACAGTGGGGCCCTGGAAAGCTCTGCTTTGGATCTGCAGATGCCTGGACTTAGTTCACCATGATGAAGTTAGACTTGCAGTGAGCTGGAACCACAGGCAGTCACTGGTTAGAAACAGAAGGCGCATGCTGGTATGTGCTGTCCCAGCAAACGCAGATCCACATGCACCTTACCGATAAATTCCGTCACAGGGTCATGTTCGCCTTCAGTTTTGATAGTGCCGGCAATGCTGCCATTTTCCAAGATGGGGAGGAAGAGCTGCACAAAGTCAGAGGTGTATGGAGGAGCGATAACATCCAGTACCTATGTGGGAAGACGGGGCTACTCTGCCTGCACTGCCAGCACGGGCGCCGCACATGCAGGTGAAACGGCAGTCTGGAAACAACCCCACCTCCCCCTGGCTTCCCTGGTGACACCAGTCTCCAACACTAAGGCAGCGGGGTGGTAACGTAGGGAAAACATGTAACACAGTTCCTGCAGGTAGGAGGGCTCACAAAATTGCTATCTGTCATTGTCATCACCATGATTATCAGAAAGCACAGTTCTCAGAGGTAAGTACAAAATGAACTAAATTAAGCCATAAAGGGCACTGCTAGTGTAAAGGACATGAAACACGAAACCAACGGTGTACTGCTGACCTCAGTGACAAAATAGCGAATGAGTGAAATGTCAGTGTCCAGCTTCTCCAGACACTTTCGGATGTAACTGACAACAGGAAGTACATAACCTCGACTCAGCAGGTGAACCATCCTGTCCAGCAAAGTCTTCTTCAGCTCAAGCTGCAGAGAAGCAGGCCAGAAGAGTCGGTCAGAACGGGGTGCACCCCTAGCCCCGATGAGCCCCGGCGCCACTCACCTGCTCCATCACGTCCAGCTGGGAGTGCTCGGTCTCGAAGAGCTTAACAAGCAGTTGCAGGACCTGGGGGTGCAGGAGCTGGTGGCAGGTGCTGATCTACAAACAGGTCATGGGGAGCCTTGCTGAGCAGTGCGGTCAGGTCTCTGGGCTCACTCGCCACGCACAGAACACTCATTGTCACTGCCACCACAGGCAGCTGATCACTGCTGCTGATGGTCCTGTGCTGGACCCAGGGCTGGCCAACTTCTCGGCCCCTTCTCATCCTTCCCATAACATTTGATAAAACAGACATCTATGTAGTCAATGAAATTAAGCCCTTAAAAGGAAAACCTCATTTAAGATAAAAATAGCTAATTTTGAAAAGAGTATGTACTGAACACACCAAAAAGATGTAATGAGGTGCCAACACACATGCAAGACAGACACACCGCACACTGGGTGGCCTTCTGCCTCTCACCTCATCCAGCAATGCCAGGTGCACGGGAGTGTGGTCAGTCTGCAGTTGGAAGTACCTTGGTTCTGACACGGTCCAGTCCACCCATTTCAGCACACCCATTGCTACCACTGGAAACCTACAGGCAAACACAGCAAAATGCCTCCTTGAAACCAAAGGTGGAAAATACCAAATATGCCATAAAAGCATTAAAGGGGAGGAAGCTTGAGAATAAACACAGGCTGCCCCTTCCTCTGTGTTGCCAGGAGCTGCTTATTAAAGGGGCAGCCTGCTGGATCAGCAGCCTCTCCAAGGTGCAGGGCAAGAAGCAGACCCCACTCATGGCCCATTCAAACCCCTCTGCTAATGGAGAAGAGACGGTGATGCGGAGACTGCTGTGTTTGGTGCATGGGCTCAAGTTTACCGTAGTTAGCAACCCCTTTCTTCATTCCCAGGCAGGTAAAGAGGAAGACTCAATGCCTAAGAGGATGTACAATTTCCAGAGTACACCTAGGTCATTTGTTTCCATCTCAGCAATGCTGTTGGTCTAGACTTTTCCTATAAACGGACCCTGTTCTTCTTTTTCTGTGGTGCTGGGGATTGAATCCAGAGCCTCACGCAAGTTTGGCAAGGGCTCTATTGAGCTACATCCCCAGCCTTTTTTTTTTTTTTTTTTTTTTGCCAGGATCTAAGTTGCCCTGGCTAGGCTTAAACCTGTGATTCTCCTGCCTCAGTCTCCCAAGTACCTGGGATTACAGGTATGCACTCCAGCACCTGGAAAAAATGAACTCTCTTCTTCAATTCCATTCTTGTAATTCCAGGTGGTCTTCCTTTCACTTAGTCTAATTTGTGAAACTGCTGCATTAAACAACTGAAAATTACTCACGCTGTCCATACACGTTATTCACGCTCGCTATCCATTTACAAAAAATAAAACACACAACTATCTCTGCAGCTCTTGTTAGTGAGCGCGCGATGAGACAACACAGCCACCTCCCCCGGTGACGAAGTCTGCTGCTCACCTGATACACTGATAGAGGGTGCTCAGTTCCGCCACGAGTTCAGAGGCCCCTTTGTTCTCATTGCAACACAAATTGTGAACAGTTTCCACGGCCTTCGATGTCGACTTTAGCTCATCTTTATTGATGCTCACCCGCTTGTTCTGAAAACACACACACAAGCTGGTCAATCTCCTTGCTGAGGAGTACCCTGTCACCGGTCACTTCTATCTGCACGTCCCCTACCCTATCTGTGACGTCAGTAGTCAATTTAATTGTCAAACTGCACAACTGAGCAGAAACTGAAAACCAGTGAGGCTGGGTTTGTCTCTGGCTTAGGGACCTCAGTTTCACTTCTTTAGTCACACTTCACATTACAGTCTGCAGAAGGGTTAGAGCATTTTCTTGACATGTTTAGCACTTTCACTATCAGTAAAACACAGAAAAGACATGTTCTCTGTTAGGTTCAAAATTTCTTGCAGCCAAAATTCCCCAACAATACCAAGGGAGAGGAGGACCCTTGTCTTCTGAAAGGCTGACAGTACCTTCTTCCAGGTCTCAACCACACTTGCTGCATAGGCCAAGATATGGATGTACTTGTGTTTGTGGTCCTGGTTGATTCTGGCCCCTGGCTTAAAGAGTGACTGCATGAACAGGTCCAGAAAGGCTGGCACCCGGATCTGGGGAGAAGCACACACCAAGCACAGTCTGGGAGGAGAAGGGCATGCACACTTGCAGCCACCCTGAGGGACTGCAGGTAGTAGAGGCTCTAATGGGCATGAAGGCTGGGAGTGGGATAGGGAAGGACAGAAAATGACAGCAACTTTTCAAAAGGAATTTGCACTCACTACCTTAAGAGAATCAGGGAAACGTGGAGACTTTCCAAAATAACCCTGCCTTGACACAGAGGGGACCTCACTTTGTTATGCGAGGCAACTTACCAGTTCGACAGGAGGTGGGTCCATGCTTGTGAACATCTTGAACAGGACAGTGATGTCCGCAGGGTTCAGGGCTCCTTTGGACAGCATGGCCCCCAGGGCCTGACAGGCACGGGGGTAGGAGGCAGCTGTGCCCAAAGCCAGCGTGATCTGACTGGCATCATGGCCTCTTGACAGAAAAACCACACAGCCTGTCACTAACAATGCATATTTTTCTTTCTGTCCCTCTTTTCTTGTATTTGGTGCTCTAAACTATTAGGATCCCTTTGGTTTTTTAATTTTTATTATTCACTAGTTAATTGACTAACTGACCCATGGAAACAATGTTTAGAGCAAATTGGAAAAGAATGATTCTAATGCAGCTTAGAGACTTGACGAAGGGAATCAGACTTTTTAAAAACCTTGCTAAGACTAAAAATACAGCTAGTAACACATAACTCTAGTCTGTTAGATGAGACAGACGACAACACAACAATCACCGAACAACTATTTTAGGACTAGTGTTATTTGCTACTGACAAATCCCAACATATAAAAGCAGAGTCAACTGGAAGGATACTCAAGAACTTCACAACACAGTCGTTCCAGCAACACCCTCCAAGGCAAGCTCCCCACGTGGGTTAAAACTACCCTGGCCACCAGTACTAGACACTAGAACAAAAGAGGCTAGAAACTTGGCTGTGGACAGGGCGTGGGGCTCTGTGGGAGCGACAGGGAGGGATGGGACAGGCAGAAGCACGGCCTCACTTCTCCTGGGCGAAGCGCTGCACCTCCTGTGCGACCCTGCGCACTGCGGAGCCGCCCTGCTCCTCCTGGGCCAGCACGGACATCATGGCCTGGGCAAACAGGTACGTGTGCTCCCCGTGACACACCATCTTCTAGAATACAGGGGTGGGAGGGGGGTTTCAAGACCGCAGCACTGGCAAGTGCAGACTTCGGCTCTCGGGAAGGGAACCTGCTCCCTGGCAGGTGACTTCAGACCTGGAGATTCTCCACAGGGAAGGGGCTTTTCATCTTGGAAACCCAAACCCCTAAACCAGCAGCTCTGAATCCCAGATTCACAATGTGAAGCACTTACAGCAAACTCAGGGAGATTTTTTTCAAGGTTTTCTTCTCCTCCATCCAAGATGGTGGCTAGAGAGGTCCGGAGCACTCTAGAGAACACTTCCAACTGCTGGCAGGCAGTGGACACGCTGGTGATCTCCCCTTGGTACCCTGCATCAGAAATCAGCTGCCACACAAAAACAAAAGCGGAGTGTCAGCACCTGGTGACCCGCCTTTCAGCACAGGGCGGCTGGGAAGCACTTGTGGCAGGTGGAACAAGCAGGCACCGGTCTCGGGTCCCCACCTTTACTCCACTTCCTGCTTTGCCACCATCTGGGCTGTGACGTGGACTCCCCTGCCCTCCCTCCCAGGTCTTGATGTGTAAGAAGGAGCAACTGACCAGGTGTGCTTACAGGCTCCTCAGGTCACACACACACACACACACACACACGCTGCTCAATCCTAAAACACAGTCAATCTTTACCTAAAACCACAGGCAGAGCCCTCCACTCCCCTTCTCAGAGTACGGCTTGCTGAAGGGCCTTTATCCAAAAGGTCTTCCAGGCAACAGACCAAACAAACAAAAACCACCCTGATCCTACACTCCCCCTGACTCCAGGACTCTTCCTACCTTAACAGTGAAGTTCAGCATCAAACAGTCTGGATGGGCTTCGGCCAGTTTGTAAAACAGATCCCTCCATGTGGTATGTGCGATCATTTGCTCAAGCCAAGCTGGGGTCTGCCGACAAACAGCAAGGTTAAGAAGCCTGGCACCCGCCCCAGGGAAGACTGTTGCAGAAACAATCCCAGGGCTTTCCGGCTGGAAGAGCCCACGGGCAGCCAGCTCTAGAGGAAGCAGACCAGGACTGGTTGTGGCCACAGAGCTGAGGGGCAGGCAAACCCTGGATGCCCACCCAGTGCTTCCACAAGTCCACAAGCCACCCTGTACTCAACACGAGCGCAAGCAGAAGGGAGCTTCCTGGGAGACATCCAAGGGTCCTGTGGCAGCAAGTGCACAGCGGAGCTGCATCCCACGCGTGGCAGACACATGCTCCATCAGCCGCCTGCCCATGGCAGCACAGGTGTTCTGCCCAGTACCACACGTAGTGGCCATGAAAACGTCTCCTGGCTCCTACGGTGTGACGGATGGGGTCATGGCTCTCTGAACCCACCATCCTATCTGTGCCAAGGCCAGGCTCCCCGTGGCTGCTCCCAGCCACTGTCTGAATACAGGGGGCTCCAAAGTCAGGCCTGTCCTTAAAGACACAGGCTCACGACCAAGCAACTGAAACTGGAGACAGTTTGCTAGCCCTGCTGGGACTTCCTGAAAGCTGCATTGCAGCCTGAACTCTTCCTTCCATCCCCCTTCCTGCCCTTTGGCTTCAGGGTCAGACCCGCATCCTAGCTCCCCCAGCCTCCTCCAGCATGCACGTTTCTGCCTGGGGCATCTTCTCTATGATCTCCTGCATGTCTCACCCTGTCTCAGCACCAGTTTCTTGGAGGACCCACATGAATTCACCCCCTCCCAGAGCTGTGCCTGGAGTCAGGGGAATTAGGAGGTGAGAACTGGCTGTGCCTTCTCTTGGCCTTGGCACCAAAACCTTCCACATGAAGCACCTCAATGTGCTGAGCCCAGTAGAAAGAGTAGTTTGGATCAACTATCCAACTCATGTACTTACGTGATATGCCACACGCCACTCCATACACAGAGAGGAAAAGGCCCTGGGATGTACCATCAGAAAAGAACAACATTCCTCACCTCTCCTTCCTCAGTAAAAATAGAATCTGCTTTGCGGGGATCAAAATGTTTGATCAATAAACTCTTCAGGTGATTTTCCACGGTTTCCTGGACCTGCACTGGCTCAACACCTGAAAATATAAGACAGACAACAGCAGTCCCTGAGGCCACTGCACTCCGACAGAAAGGGCCAACGGCCACGTCTCCCTGAACCAAACAACACAGAATTGCTTCTGCCACTTTTAAAAGCAAGACTTTGGACCCATTAAAAACAGTTATTAATTCTACTTGCTAGTAAGACCCAAGAAGGAACACAGAGCAGCCGGCACCGTGTGGTCCACCCCTGCCTAATGGAAAGGAGAATAACCCCTTCAAATCCTCACAAAGGGTCAGGCAGACAGGGAGGACAGGAAGCGTCTGCCCCAAGGAAGACAGCAGATGCAGCCAAGAGGTGCACTTGAAGGAACTGCCATGACAGCAATGCTTCCACTTCTTTCCAGACACTGCTTACTCGAGTGACCATCTGCATGCAGCCCAGTGATCTACAGTAGGGCTCCACTGTGATCCTATGTGCCAGAAGCCACAACCACAGCCAACTCATAAATGACCCATCACTCCCTGCTTGCTATAAAAGGCCTTCTGAAAATGACACACCAGATGTACTGCATATCACCCTGTAACTCTACAGCAGGGCAGAGAAAGCCACTCAATGAGGTAGCCTGCAAACCCCAATTACTCAATCAGACATGAGCATCAAACAGGTAACAATGGCTCAGAAGTTCAAGTCCTACTTACGCAAACCTTAAAAATCAGGCACACAAATAAGGCACTGCCGATTCACAGCATCACACTGATGCAAAGGCCCATCAAAGGGTAGCGGGGGTGGGAGCACGAACAGCACCTGTTTGAATGAGCCACTCGGCCAGCAGGTTGACAGTCTGGGCCACAGCAGTGTAGTTCTCAGATAAGAGCTGGATGACATTTTCCGGAGAGCCTCCTGCCTGAAAATACCTGAGAAAAGCAAAAGAGCAGCCATCTCACTAGAGTGGACCCACGTGAGTGTGGATAAAGAGGAAGGTAATTACATTTAAACATTTTTTAAATGGCAAAGGGGACCCTAGAAGCCTTCCATTCCAGGATCACATTCTTCTCATTTTACATGTCTGGTTCTTTTAGAGAATTCTCTGAACAAGCCCCTTCTCCCCAGGCAAAGGCTGCCTCACATACCTCTTCAGGGTGTTGAAGATGGAGGGCTCCATGATATAGTCCCGGGTGGAGAACTTATGAAGGCACTCCTGCTGCACCTCTGCATCATCCTCTCCCTCTCCAGAATCTTCCTCCTGTGGCTGAGAAAGGACAGGAGCCAGGGTACATTTCCATTAACATAAATATCCTGAAGTCTCACCTGTGCATTATAAAAGTACTCCAAGCACATGATTTCATTTGACTTTCATGACAATCTCACAATGTGGCCTGGACAAGTGTTAAGTGGCCATGAAAATGGGTTCCAGAATCACACCAAGTGGGACGTCTGACCAACCACCCTAGCAGACTGTTTGCCAGTCGTGCAAGTCACCGAGCCTCTGGACAGCACATTCCTCTTCCTGGTTGCTGATTTTTGGAAGCACCAAGCCTAACACCTGACATTTAGTAAAAGTTCACTAAACATTTGCTATTATTATTGTTTTCACCTTTATTATTTCACACATGCCACTTAGTCTACCAACAAAGACTGACGAGACTCTTGAGGGCACAATCCATCAATTTATGTTAGAAAATAATGATCTCTGACTTGCTTCCTATCAGCAGCAGGCCTGGCCCTGGAGTCTGGTCCTACTTCCAGGTGGGAGCACCATAGGCAGGTCGCTGAACCCAGAGGCAAACCAGACTGCTTCACCTGCTGACACACATGGTGCTGGGGACCACTGACCCCCTAGTGTGTCCAGTTCCAGTGCTGTCACCCTAACAGGCAGGCGATTTCTCAACATTTGCTCTGCACTAAATATGGGCTCATCTTCCCCAGAACTTTAGAAAATAAGACAAGACATAGTTTTTTCCATGGAAGGAGTCCACAAACTAGGAGAGACTAACCAATTCTAACATAATGGGGTAAGAACTGGGCCAGGGATCAGTGAACTATGGCCAAATGTTGCCTGCTTCCTGTTTTTATATATAGTTTTACTGAAACACATTCACACCTATTCTATCATATTTTGTCTGTGATGGCTTTCCCTCTGAAGTCAGAGTTAAGTAGTTGTGACAGCTCCACACAGACTCAGATATGTACTGTCTCGCATTTTACAGAAAAGTTTGCCCACCACTGTTTGGACTAACGTCCTGAGAGCAGTGCTCTGAAGCACAGAGTCTGCTAAGGACACGGGAAAGATGGGGGTCTCCCTTCAGATAGCACTGGTGAGGGGACCCACGAGGAGGGCCAGACTTCTCCGAAACTCATCTTTGGGTGTCTGCACCCTTGGCTTCTACCCTGGCTTCCCACTCCCTCCCATCTTTTGCATCCTACCATCCACCTTCTTAGGCATCTACAGTTGGCCTGCATCTCTCTTGAGCTCCAGTCAAGTGAGCTGCAGTCTCACCTCACTTCCATGTCATGCCCACTAGTTACTCCAAGGTCTGAAACTGACCTTGTCTAACCCCCAAAACAGATCTCCCCATAATCCATAGTTTATTAAAGGGTCCCTCCCTTCCACCATCCACCTGTTACCCAAGGGACCTTGGGGTCCTCCTCAATTTCTCCTCCTTCACCACCCCACATCCTGTCACAAAGACCCATCACCTTTATCTCCCACATATTGACCCAATTTGGCTCTTCTTTTCATATTTATTGTCCTCTTATTTTTTGGTGTCCTTGCAGTAGAAATCTCCCTGTGCTTCAGTCTCAGTCCTTCTTTGCAATCCTCTCACACTGATACTATACTGACGTCCGTAAGTCACAAATGTGATGTTTCTCAGCTGCTTAAAGTTTCCTATCTCCCTCTGGGGGGAAAAAAAGAAATCCAGGCTCTAGCGTGACCTTGGCCTTCCCACTTGTTCACCTGCCCAGTCTCATCTCTTGCCAATCCCCACTGCAACCTGCAGACAGACTCATCTATCTGATTTGTCAGTAGCTCTTAGCAGCTCTTAGCTCCTACCACCGTGGTGTACCAAGAGAAGCCTCCTCCCTTACATGGTCCTGCCTCTCCAGGCCACATAAGCTGGCGTCAAGTGAACAGAATTTGGGTCACATCATCTTTCCTCACCTCTCCCAACTCTAACACAGTCACAGCTGGAATGAATATGAAATGAACATGTGACCCACCCCCTCTCATCAACGAAAGCCCATTAGGATCACTGAACCAAATTAGGGTAATAATTAAAGTTCTCCAAACATAGGACTACCCAACCTTCCATCAGTGGAGTCTAGGCCTTGCTCTCAAGTCCAAGTGCAGAAAGTGGGGCAAGTGGCTCACATGTTCTATCTACAAAATGAGGGTGGGCACAGGACTAGACGGTCCTAAGGTATGCCCCAGTTCCAAAACCTCCCTATGCCTTGGTCTGTCCTCATGACTCAAATGCTCAATGTAAACATGTACCCACTACCAAGCTAATTCAGACCTGTATTTCTCTCATATGGCCTTCTTCAGTGGTCAGCATGCTGATGAAGTGACAAAAGAAACAAAGGACATGGGCTTGGACCCCCATTCCTTTATTAGTTTCGGGACCTTGAGGAGGTAACTAAATCTTTTGGTCTCACTTTCTTCATTTAGGAGACAAAGTAACAACCAACTCAAAACCTTGAGTGTGGAATGCAATACTGCATGAAAGCACCTAGCTCAGGCTCCTAATAGGTACATTTGGCTGCTCCACTAAAGGTTCCCAGGGCTGTGGGGTGATCCAACTCGTGAATCTACTCACATCACATCCTGACTAAACTCTTGAACAAGCCTTATGGGTGAACAGTTCTCCAGGGCCCTCTGGAACCTGCTCCCTACCAACCTCATGCGCCTGCTCCACAGGGTAACTAACCACAAAGGGCTTTCTTCAGTTACAGAAGCACACAGCTCTCTGCATATCCAGTGCCCTCGATGAACCACGAAGTAAACCCCACTTCATCCTTTATTCCTTCTAAACTAATCTTCATTCCGGTTTAAAAGGCAAATTCCCGGGCTCCCCTGCACCCCATTTAGAGGGCCATCTCCAAGGTACAGGCCTGGGAAGCTATATGTCAATCATGAACCTGGGGTGGATCTCCTCTGACTTCCCAAGTCTTCAGGGGAGAAGAGAATGCTGCCCCCGGGCTCCACCCCACCCCTGGACCATCAAGGCTGCAAGGTGCGGCCCGGCATCTAGTCCAAGGAAAAATGAAATCTGCCCCCAGCGCTGAAAAGCGCGGCCACCCTGCAGCGGGACAGTGTGTGGGAGCCCAAAG
>JAJEJO010004408.1:406995-423317 GCA_020662805.1 Glaucomys volans
GCGGGCTCGGCGGGGGCGGGGCCGCCGGCGGCGAACGAGCCTCGGCGCGGGGCGCCCGGTGCCCCGCCTCACCTGGCCGCCGTCCGCCTCGTCGCCCCACTCGGCTGGGTTCCCGAAGTAGTCTTCGGCCATGATGGCGCCCGGCGCGGCCCCCGCCATGCTCTCCGCGAGCCGGCGCGGCGCATGCGCGCAGCGGCCAGGGCGGGAGGACGCACGCGCGGCCCCGGGGCCCCGCCCCCGCGGCCGCGCGCTTCGGTCGGGGCGGGAGGCGGGGCCTGGGAGGGAAGGGGCGGGGCCGAGGCGCGGCTGCGGGAACGCCCCCCTGGGCCTTCCTGCCGCCTCCTGCTTGGCCCTCGGGCTGTGGCTTTTGGTCCTGGGAGCACCGGTTTCCACATGGGAGAACTGGGCATGAATCCATCAGGGACGGTGTCTGGCCCGCCAAAGCAATTTCTTTTATTATTGGCAAATATTGGCAAAAAGTACTAAATGCAGTGTAAAATAGAAGTTTTAATATATTTTTAGTGGACGAAGGACCCTCAAGGCAAAAGTGCCCAGAGACCCTGAAAGTCAAGATTCGGTCATGGAAAAGAGGGGGACCCCAGGTCGTTGCTGAGGATAACCAAAAGAGTCCTTTTATCAGGCCAAGCATGACTCCTAGCAGGTGGCAATGGAGTCCAAAAATGATGGACAGACGATAATCAGGGAGTTTTGAGCCCGAGGTTAACACCTTCAGCTCTGGGTGCTTTGATGGGTCCCAGTGCCAGCGAGGAAAGAACGCCAGAGAAAAGAGCTCCAGGGCCTTGACAGGTCGCTGGCTACAGAGGTGGGTCAGGCCGCGCGCTCGCTGGCGTTCTTCTTTCATCCACTCCATGAAGGTTTTGCAAGTACCCCCAAAAGTCCAGGCACTATGCCACCCTCTGGAGCCCCCTGGTCCTTGCCCTGGGAGAACTTACTTTCTGCTGAGGAAGCTGACAGGAAACAGACAAAAAAATGGTAGGAGGTGACAGGTGGTAGTACTCTGTGATGCTAGGAGAGCCTTTCTTGGGCTGGCCTAGAGGCCTCTCTAAGTGACATTCAACCTGGAAGTCCTGTGATGAAACCGTCAGGCAAGATGGGACCCAGGAGGCATTTTCAGAGTGTGGAATTGTCATGGTAAAGGCTTGGCATGTGTGCTTGAAACAGAGAGGTCATCGGGCATGGTGGCACATGCCTGTAATCCCAGAGGCTCAGGAGGCTGAGGCAGGACAATCGGGAGTTCAAAGCCAGCCTCAGCGAAAGCGAGGCACTAAGCAACTCAGTGAGACCCTGTCTCTAAATAAAATACAAAATAGGGCTGGGGGTGTGGCTCAGTGGTCCAGTGCCCCTGAGTTCAACCCCCAGTACAAAAAAAAAAAACAAAAACAAAAACCAGAAAGGCCATTGAAACTGGCAGCTGGAGAGCTGACAGTCTCCAGGGTAGGTCTTTATTTACCAGAGTACTTGCAAGGACTTAGTGCAATAACTTAGTGTCAAAGCACTGAGCACAGAACTAGCACATAGTAGGTGCTTAGTAAGTGTTCGTTATGATGATGATAAAACATTTGGATGTTTTGGTTTTCGTTTTTCTTTTTATTTATTTATTATTTTTGCAGTGGGATCAGACCCAAGGCATTGCACATGCTAGGCAAGAGCTCTACGACTGAACCAACTCCCAGCCTCAGGGTGCACTTGTTTTGAGGGGGTGACAGTGCAGACATAGCTGGGTGTTCTGAGCTGTTCCCATAACCAAGGATGACCTGCAGAAGGGAGCAAGGAGAGAAGAGTGAAGCTAAGAGCCTCCATGAGAGCTAATGGCTGGCACTGGCCAGCTGCTGCTGTGAGGTAGGGCAAAGTCCAGAGGCTGTGGCAGCCTTGCCAGTGGGGAGGGGGCGAGGGGCAGAGGCTGGGAGACCTGCGGAGACTCCCAGCTGGTGTGCCCAGGATGGCCCACTGCTGTCACCAGACTCAACAGGAGCGCAGGTTTCTGCATGGGGTGATGATGGGTTCAGATGGGGCCATGTGGAACCGGAGGTATCGGCAGGACCCCCGTGGGAAGACGTCCTGCGGGGGCTGGAGGCAGAAGTCTGCAGCTCCAACCCCGCGGCTCCAGCTCCGGCTTTGATTCACAAGATTAAAGTGTATTAAGTTAATGAGTGCCCCTGCCGTTGGCTTGTTTCAGGGTTCATTTTCATTTGCTTTCTGAGAATGTTGGAAAGAATAGAGGGCTGTTAAACTCCCACTATTTCTCCTTTTAGATTTTGTTTTAAATGGTACCTGAATTGAAAGCAGACAAATTAATATATGTATAACTAATTGTACCTACAGAATCAGGGATTATTTAACCACCTCTCGTCAGCCAAAAGGTTACTCATTATTAAACGGATTAACAAACAACCCGTAATGAAGGCATAACATTCAGTCTATAGGTCACAATGATTTGGAATAATTGGATCTATGCATCTCACCTCCTGAGATACTGTTGACCTGTTGTTTTTGAAAAGCCTTGTCTAGAATGTCTAAATTAGCTTGATTACTCAAATACTCTAAAGCTATTTAAAATATTTTCCTGTTTAAGAAAAATTTCCATGGAAATGAAAAGTCGGTTTCATTTAATTCATTCAAGAAATATTTGCTGAGCACCTACTAGGTATCATGTGCTGGAAGTTAGCTGAACCTGCTTGGATCTTTTTTTTTGATGCTAATGGCAGAAAAACAAAAGAGAGAATCTGTCTTTGGTGATAGAAGTGCCAGGACTTCTATGGGAGATCAACAAGAGACTTTCCAGGGAATGATGTTTACATTGAGACTTTAGAGACTTGAACCTGGAGGACCAACAGAATGGGGTGCAGTGGAGACATGATGAGGTGACCCTAAAAGAAGATGGTGGTAGTGCAGACAGAAGGGGGAAGGGGAGGAGGTAGGCAGGATCCATGCAACCTAGAGATGTGCAAGAGGTTTGGACTTGGTCCAGGGAAATGGGTGGACATGGAAGACTTTAAAACCAACAGTGAGGTGACCCAGTATAGGCGGACTGCTCATTCCAGATGCCAGAACGGAAAGGATCTCAGGGAAGCAAAGTCAAGGCTAGGAGACCAGTTACTACAATGAGATCCACATGAGAACTCACGGGAACCAAGATTAAAGCAGGCATGTGGGTGAAGTGAACATATCTGGGAGAGGCTGCGGAGGCTGGACAGATGGAGGTGCACCCAAATCTTTACTTCGTCATCTTCTGTTCATGCTCCAACCTGCCTGTCTTCTGTCCTTCCCACCACTACCACCTTTTTTTCCATAACCAAAGAACCCTTCTCTGCCTTCATTCCATTTGATCTCTCCAGTTACTGACACACAGATGATACAACTGACCTTAAAATACGACCTTCTTCTGTGCCTACAGCACCACAGTCTGGCTTTCTCGAGCCTTCTGGCCATTCCTTGCCAGACCTCTGTCTTTGTTATCCCTCTGCCTGTTCTCTGGATTCTGTAGTTACTGGGACTTGGATTTGGACCACTTCTCTACCTCCCTTCTCTTCCTGGGAGGCCTCGCCCATCCCACACCTTCAAACCATCAATATGCTGAGAACTCTCAATTTTTAAACTGAACTGCCTCTTACAGTCAGGACACATCTCAATAACTCCATCAACACACAAGCTCAGTCCTTCTGTCTTCTCCTCTTGGGTGGCCATGGGACCAGCACTCCAGTTATCTCTATCAGACACCTGGAAGTCATCCCTAACTTCTGTTCCCCCTCTGCTCCTCCCCAGGCCAAAGGCGAATCCTCCATCTGATCAACTTGGAAAATACTTATACTTCCCATCTCTTCATTTGTCTCCATCTTTACTACAGCCATCTTGCTGGGTCCCCACCAGATCTCACGCTCTCTCTCTTACATCACTCACTTTGGAGGAGGCCAGATGCAAAATTGTGACTAGCTCTAGGGAAGAACTCCCAACAAGAAATCGAGGCCTCCAGCAGGTAAGGAAGCAGGCTCAAAGGTGGAGTCTGCCTTCCCAGTCCAGTCCCAGCTGATGGCTTGTTTTTAGCTTTAGGAGAGGCACTGAATCAGAACTAAGAAGCAGGCTGCTTCTAAATTTCTGGCCAACAGAAATTAGGACATAATAAAATGTGTGTTGCTTTAAGCATATAAATTTGGGGTAATTTCTTATGCTGCAATTATTAACTAATACAGTTATACAAAGTATTCATTTAAAACACAAAGGAGATTATGGCTCTCCTGTGCTTCCTCTTTCACTCCCCCTTCCAAAACAAAACAACAACAAAAAAACAAACCATTTTCTCATGCCTGGCATGTAGACAGATGAGGTCAACAAATTCTGACCCCCCAAAACAGCAATAATGCTGGACAAAACTGTCAAAAATGGCCATTTCAGACCTCTGCAAATGGACCAACAGCGTCCCACAAGCTGAGAAGCATTTAAAAGTAGTCAGAATTATGAATTTTAAGTAAGAACAGCACTAATCTGTGACATTTTTGCCTGTATACGCTCCTATTCTCGAAAGCAAAAAGGGAAGTATGATTAATAAATAACTTCTCATCAGAAACAACAGAGACCAGAAGCAGCGGAACGACGTAGTTACCACGCCAGAATAAAGAAAGCTGTCAGACAGTAGCTCTGTATCCAGCAAATATCAAAGATGAAGGTGAAATAAATACAATCTGAGATAAACGAAAATGGAAAGAATTGTGTTGCTTCATGCCTGCCTTGTAAAAAATACTAAAGGAAATTCTTCAGGCTGAAAGTGACACACACAATAACTTCAATTCACAAGAACAAATTGAAGAAAGCCAGAAATGGTGAATACAAAGTCTCTTTAAATGGGCTCTATTTCTTCTGCTGCATTTAAACACACACACACACACACACACACACACACACAATGTTGGATAAAGCAATAATTGTAGCACTCTGTTGTTGGATTTATAATAGCAGAAGGGTAGGGGGAGATGAGATATATTGAAACAAGTTTCTATATTTTACTGAAATTAAGTATTATTCTAAAGCAGATTGTGCTAAGTTAAGATGTGAATTGTAATCCCTAGAGCAATTATTAATGAAAAGACTCAAAGGATAGTAAAAAAAAAAAATGAATGAATAAATCCAAAGTGGTTTGTAAAAACACATTTAACATAAAATAAAGCAATAAAAGAGATCAAGAGACCTGACATGAATAGAAAACCAGCGGCAAAATGGCAGCCCAGGGGCTGAGGATGAAGCTCAATTGGTAGAATGCTTGCCTCACATGCACAAGACCCTGAGTTCAATCCCAGCACCATTCAAACAAACAAACAAACAATAAATGGCAGCACAGATCAGGAGTTTTGTTAAATGTAAATAGCCTAAAGACCCCAAAGGCATAGCTAGGCTGGATGGAAAAGTCACATCCAACAATATGGTACCGACGATGAAAACGCCATGGATTCAAAGACATAAATGGGCTGAAAGCAAAAAGACGGAGAAGAGACATATATCCTACGTGGGTCAGCTTTCCACCACTGTGACCAAAATGCCTGACGAGAAGAGCCTGGGGAAGAAATGTTATTTCAACAATTTCAGATGTTCAATCCATCATCTGCCAGTTCCATTGTTGTGGGCCTGAGGTGAGGCAGAGCATCATGGCAGGAGAGAAACGCTGCTCAGCCCGGGGCAGCCAAGAAGCAGAGAGAGAGTCAGGGACAAGCTACAGCTCAAGGCCCTTCCCCATCCACTGCCTGTGTCTGCCATCCATGCCCATCTACCTACAGTCACCATCCAGTGGTCCCTTCAAATTATTAACCCATCAAGTGGAGTAACCCACTGATGAGCTTACAGCTCTCATGATTCCGTCTCTGCACCTCTGAACACTGCGGCATTGCCTAACACATGAACTCTTTGGCAACATTTTTAGAACTAAACCATAACACACATAAACAGCAACCTTAAAAGCACTAGAGTTTCTGGACCAATATTAGACAAAATAGAGTCAAGACTTTAAAGACAAATCATAATAGGTGGATCATAAATGAGTTAGATATAACAATGAATTTACGTGCATCTATTAACCTCTGTTGATCAACCCAGTGAAGCAAAAATTGAATTAAAAGGAAAAATGAACAATTCAACAATAACAGTTGCATATGTCAATACCTCATTCCCAATAATCAATCAGCAACTGGAAAAAAAATCAGAAATGGTAGGATTATAAAATGGTGAAACAGTATAGAAAACAACCTGATGGTTTCTCAAAAAATTAGAAATAGAGCTGCCGTATGACACAGGTGTCCCTCCCATTTCTAGGAATGTATTGAAAAGAACTTTGACAAGGTTTTGAAAATGTTTCCACACTCATGTTCATAGCAGCAGCGCTCACGATGACTGAAAGGTGGAAACAGCTTGAACATCCATGGATGGATAAGTTGATAAACAAAGCTGGGTATGTACTTGCAGTGGAGTGTGATTCAGTCTTTAAAAGGAAGGAAATTCCAAAATATGTGACAATATGATGATCTGTGAGAACATTATATTAGGTGAAAAAAGCCAGTCACAAAAAGAAGCACAGGATGATCCTACATAGATGAAGTTTCTACAATAATTGAAACCGTAGAGAAAGGGGACCTTCTCCAGGGAAGATCCTAACATGCACCACAAAACAGAGCTCAATGAACTTTAAAGACTGAAGTCAGACAAAATATATTACCTGGTTGCATTCAAACTGAAAGAAACCAAAAAAAAAAAATTCCCAAAATATTCTAAAATTAAATAATAACACGCCTCTAAATAATTCATGAACCAAAAGAAAAAAGTCACAAGAGAAGTAAAAAAGATATATTCAGAGTAAAATTAAAGTGACAAATTCAATCAGGCATGGTGACACATGCCTGTAATCCCAGCAACTCAGGAGGCTAAGGCAGGAAGATTGTGAATTCAAAGCCAGTCTCGCCAAAAGTGAGGCCCTAAGCAATTCAGTGAGACTCTGTCTCTAAATAAAATACAAAATAGGGCTGGGAATGTGGCTCAGTGGTCGAGTGCCCTTCAGTTCAATCCCCAGTGCCACCCACCTCCCAAAAAAAGGCAAAAAATTCAATAAAATGTATGGGAGAGCCAGGCAGGGTAACAGACACCTATACTCCCAGAGACATGGGAGGCTGAGACAGAAGGATTGCAAGTTCAAAGCCAGCCTCAGCAACTTAGTAAGGCCCTAAGAAACTTAGTGAGACTGCCTCAAAATAAAAAATAGAAAGGGTTGGAAATGTAATTCCAGTGCTCTGAGGTTCAATCACTGATACAGAAAAAAAAAAATGTTTGGGACGTGACTAAAATGGTGCTTAAGAGAGGAAGTTATTACTAAAAATGCCTATATTGTTACAGATAAAGGGCTCAGATCCATATCTTAAGATTCCACTTCAAGAAACTTGAAAAATAACAAACAAAACCAAATTCAGCAACTTGTAAAAAGGATTGAGGACCATGACTAAATGGAATTGATCCCAAGAATGCAAGGTTGACTTAATATCCAAAAGTAAATTAATAGAAAATAACATATTAGTGAAATAGAAGACACACCTCTGTATAAAGTCCCTTCAGTGGACACTTCACATGCAATGTGAAGACTCTGAAAAGGTGGAATTACTGAAAGAAAGTCGAATCCTTGAAGTGTGGGCTAGACTTGGCAACTTAATTCTACTAAATAACATAAAGCAGAAATAATGATGTAACTTTGGAGACAAGGTCATGAAAGTCTTCCTCCTTGCTTTCTTGGACCACCTTCTTTGGGGAGAACCAGTGATCCAGGAAGAAGCCCACATGAAAAGGTTCTGAAGCCTCCTGCCAGCAGTATGGTGAATGGATGTCTTGGAAGAGGAGCCCCAGCCCTGATGGAACTGTCATCCCCAAGCAGCACTCCCTGACCCCAGGTGGACTGCATACTCCTCAATGTGAAGCTTGGAAAAGGGGAGATGAGTGAAGAAAGTCGAATCTCTCACTGGGGACTACCGTAACCCTTCCCCACACCATTCCCAAGCACACTAGCAGCGGGCCAATCCCACCCAAGGAGGGAGATCTGTGAAACTTCTGTGGGCAAGACAAAATCTCCAGGACAATCAAACAAAGTGGAGGAGCATTGATGAGGGTTGGGGTCCACAGTCCACTTCTGCAGAGGTTTGTGATCATTGACCCCTGAATGGACCATGGATCGCACAAAGTTGTAATTGTCCATGTGTGGCATGTGAAAAAACTGGGGACCATTCCACCATACCAGTCTTTCCCCCTGCACCTCACTGTAGTCTGTCCTGGTTGCCCAAGAGTTTACTAATAAGTCCATCCAAGGCCATCTTCATTGCTTTTATTCAGTCTGCAAGATTTCTCTCCCCTGTGCACCTGATTTCTGTTTGGTTCTTAAACTCTCTAAATGCTGCTTTCTCAGCCAGCTCCTGGTGGGGTCTTCTTGAGCCTTCTCAATTTGGTCAGCAGCACAGATGAAACTCACCTCTCTGCTGCTTCTTGGTTCTGCAGGTTTCCACCTAATTCTCAGTTGCTCTGCAGGGCTTAGGATCTGCCCTACACGATTTGCTGTAGGGCTTCAGGGTTTGTCACCCAATGTGTTGGGGAATGCATCTAGAAGGGAAAGGAAGACAAAAGAAAAATCACAGACCTCACCTCCTGCTGAGAGCAGATTTCTCTTTGGTCTCTGGCTGCTTTCTCACCGCACCCTAAGGTTTCTTGCACATGTGTAGGTTGTCAGTGAGGGAATGGTGGCATTTGCATTTAGAATTCAGGCTCTTCTTCAGTGGATCTTTCACTCACAGGACATCCTGTGAACTTCCAGCTGTGCTGCCCTGCTCGATAATGACTTTGGTGATGGTGCCTTGAGTGAGTTAGGTGCTGCTTCCCCCCAGATCTCCCCAGCTCGTAGCTGTGTAGTGGGGCAGGAGTAGCTCAGGTCCAAGAGCTACAAAAGCACAGATTTTTTTGCCCCTTGTGGTTGAATTTTTTAAATGATCCAGTTTCTGTCTGGTTTTGGACATTTTGGGTGTCTTTAAGTAGTGAGGTTTTTTTGTTTTTGTTTTCTCCAATTTTATTCAGTTTTTTTTTTTAAATTTACTTATTGATTCATTGAACACAAATGGAGTACAGCTATTGTTTCACTGGTTGTACACAAAGTAGAGTCACCCCATCTGTGCGTTCATGCATGTACACAGGGCAATGGTGTCTGTCACACTTTCTGTTATTATTTTTACCCCCCCCACCCCATTCAGTTTTTATACTTGTTATACAGGGTCAGGTTTGAGTGACCTGGTTGCCCCTCTATCATGGCCTCATTCTCTTTTCTTAGCACGTCAATACTTTTCCCTCAATTTATTGTTAGGGTTACTGAGTGGTAATTTTCTAGTTCCATCGTACTGTCTGCGTGTACTAACTGACTCTAAGGAGGATCTTCCTTTCCCTCTGCTCATACTAGGTGGGCATCATTACTACTCTCACCTCATATTTGGCAAGTGGGGACCCTTTCAAGCTGGTTCCCAAGTCCTCTAGATGTGTCTGCATCTCCTGTGAGCATGTTCTTATCTTCTGGTACAACGAAGTCTTCCAGGCCCCCTGCACTTGTCCAAGGATCATTTTTCCAAAGAGCCCTCCTGGTTTATTTCCTTGGGGAGAATAGCGTTTAGGAACTAAGATAAGGTCACTAGGTTCACTCATTGACACTCAGCACTTTCAGATCTGGACACGCACATGTACTTGTAAAATACTTATATAGAGAGAATATATAAAATGTATATGAACATGTATTTACATGCATACAAAAAGGCATGTTTGTGTGTGTATGTTATGTCCACAGTGTGTTAACATATTTTTCTGTCCCTTGCACTTTAGTATGTTGATCTAGAAACTTGTCAGTTTCAGATTTAATTTTTTTAAGCTAAACTATTTCATATGTAGCTTTGTGTGGTTCCAGTAGGAATCATGTAACATCTATTTTTCTGCTTCCTCCTCCTCCTCCTTCTTTTAGCAGCTATCAATCATTTTTGTCCAGATTTGTTAACTCTTTAAGGGTTGTAGCAGAAAAAATGATCACAAATACTCTGACATGACCTAATCAATTCCTATTAAAATTCCAGTGATAGCCGGGCGTGGTAGCGCACGCCTGTAATCCAAGCGACTCGGGAGGCTGAGTCAGGAGGATCGCAAGTTCAAAGCCAGCCTCAGCAACTTAGCGAGGCCCTAAGCAACTCAGTGAGACCCTGTCTCTAAATAAAATACAAAATAGGGCTGGGGATGTGGCTCAGTGGCCAAGTGTCCCTGAGTTCAATCCCTGTTCAAAAAAAAAAAAAAAAAATTCCAGTGATGTTGTTCATAGAACTATAAAAAGCAGGCATAAAATACATTTGGAAAAATAAGAGACCCAGAATAGCCAAAGCAATGCTTAGGAAGAAAAGTGAAGCAGGAGGCATCACAACACCAGACCTTAAATTATACTTCAGAGCTATAGGAACAAAAACAGCATGGTATTGACACCAAAACAGACATGTAGACCAATGGTGCAGAATAGAAGACACAGAGACAAACCCACATAAATACAGTTATCTCATACTAGACAAAGGCACATAAACATGCACTAGAGAAAAGACAGCCTCTTCAACAAATGTTGCTGGGAAAACAGGAAATACATATGTAGCAGAATGAAATTAAACCCCTCTCTCTCACCCTGCACAAAACTCAACTCAAAGTGGACCAAGGACCTAGCATTAGACCAGAGACCCTGTGCCTACTACAAGAAAATGTAGCTCAACCCTCCATCATGTCGACTTAGGAACCAACTTCCTCAACGAGACACCTAAAGCACAGGAAGTAAAATCAAGAACCAATGAATGGGATGGAATCAAACTAAAACCTTCTTCACAGCAAAGGAAACAATCAAGAACATGAAGAGAGAGCCCACAGAGTGGGAGAAAATCTTTGCCACCTGCACCTCAGGGCACTAATCTCCAGAATATACAGAGAACTTGAAAAACTTATTATCAAAAACAAAAAAACAAAACAACAACAACAACAAAACCCAACCCAGTCAATTAATGGTCTAAGAAACTGAACAGACCCTGCACAGAAGAAAAAACAGGAATGGCCAACAAATACATGAAAAAGTGTTCAACATCTCTAGCAATGAGAGAAATGCAAATTAAAACTACACTGAGGTTCCAGGCTGGGGATATGGCTCAGTTGGTGGAGTGCTTGCCTGTCAAGCACAGGCCCTGGGTTCAATTCCCAGCACTGAAAAAAAAAAAAAAAAAACTACACTGGGATTCCATCTCACTCCAGTCAAAATGGCAATTGTCAAGAATACAAGTAACAATAGATGTTGGCAAGGATGTGGGGAAAAAGGTTCATTCATACATTGCTGGTGGAACTGAAAATTGGTGCAACCACTCCGGAAAGCAATATGGAGATTCTTCAGAAAACTTGGAATGGAACCATCATTTATAAAACCCAGTTATCCTACTCCTTGGTTTATGCTCAAAGGACTTAAAATCAACATACTACAGTGACACAATCACATCAATGTTTACAGCAGCTCAATTCACAATAGCTAAACTAGGGAACCAACCTAGGTGCCTTTCAACAGATGAATGGATAAAGAAAATGTGCTACATATACACATGGAATATTAATCAGTTATAAAGAAGAATAAAATGATTACATTTTCTGGTAAATGGATGGAACTGGAGGATATCATGCTAAGTGATATAAGCAATCCCCAAAAAACCAAAGGTGGAATGTTTTCTCTGATATGTGAATGCTAACTCACATAGAAGGATGATGGGAAGAATAGAAGTTCACTGGATTGGACAAAGGAGAATGGAGGGAAGGGAGGGGAATGAAAATAGGAAAGACAGTAGAATGAACCGGACATCACATTCGTATATTCATATATGAATACACAACCATTTTGTAATGCCACATCATGTACAATCACAAGAATGGGAAGTTAGGGGGCTGGGGATATACCTCATTTGGAAAGAGTTTACCCTCGCAACAAAAGGCCCTGGGTTCAATCCCCAGCACCACCAAAAAAATAAAATAAATTTTAAAAAACGGGAAGTTATACTCATGTACGTATGATGTGTCAAAATACACTCTACTGTCAGGTATATCTAAAAAGAACAAACAAAACAAGAATACAAATACTCTTGACACTTTTCCCATTGGAATGCAGCCTCTGTCCTCCCTTGCTCTAAGACTGCTTTGGCCAGTAAAATGTGCCAGAAGTGATGTGCTCTCAGTTTCTGGCTCAGTCTTAAAGACACTGAGCTACTCCTTCCATCTCTTGGAACACTCCTCCGTGCAGTCCAGTCCATCACATAAGAAGCCAGCTGTGGTGCTAAAGAGACCACAAGGATAGAAGGGGCATAACGTTACAAGCAGAGTCAGAGAGGGCCATTCAAGCCTGGCCACCCACCTGACTCCACCAAGTTACCTAGTACCTGGGTGAGACTCCCCATGCTCCCCAAAACAGCCCTATTGTCACTCAGTCCAGATACCACTGGGTGATCCCAGCTAGTGCACAGTGGAGCAGAAGATTGCCCAGCTGCACTGCCCTACTCAGGGCCATGAAATTATGAGATGCACTAAAACAGTGGTCGCTTTGGGCCACTAGGTTGGGTTTTTTTGTTTGTCTGTTTTTGGAAGGGGGTTGAATATTTTGTCACATAGCAGTGGATAGCCAGAACATGATTCTAAAAGGTGATGTTCTCAGGGTGTGACTTTTTTCCTCATTTATTAGCTGAAATAATTCTATAAAGTCACCTTACTCTTATCAACCATTTAGTTACTCTAAAGTTCCTTTATTTTTAAAAAATTGAGGCATAATTTATATACTGTAAACTTTAACCTTTTGAGGCCTTTCTTCTGTGAGTTTTAACAAGTCCCTCCAGGCATGTAGCCATCTCACAATCACGACACAGAGTTTTCCATCACACCATCACACCTGTCTGCTGTCCACTGACGTCCTGATCCCCATCCCAGTGACCTCTGGCCTGTCTGCCCCCATGATATTGCCTTTTTCAGTCATATGAATGGAATTATATACTATGTAGGATTTTTAGTCTGGTTTCTTTTGCTTGGAACAGTTCATTTGAGATTCAGTCATTTCACTGATGCACTGGAAATTAATTTCTGGTGAGTGCTGAGATTATTTCACCCCACAGATACATCACAGTATGCTTCTGCTCTTACCAGTTTAAGTACATGGAGGTTGTTTCTAGCGTTTTTGTGATTAGGAACAAAACCACCATAAACACTGATGTACAGGTTTTTGTGAGAATATAAAATATAAGCTTTTATTCCTCTTGGGTAAATATCTACGATTAGATATCTTGGGTCGTATGGTAAGTTTAACTGTAGGAGAATGATCAAACTTCTTTTGTTGGTGGAACTGGGGCTTGAACCTAGGAGCACTGTCCCTCTAAGCTACACCCCCAGCCCTCGTGATCCTCTTGCATCAGCCTCCAGAGTAGCTGGAATTACAGGTGTGCACCTCCATGCCTGGCTTGCTAAACTTGGCTACAGTGACTGTCTCATTCTGCATCTTCACTAGCAGTGTATGAAGGTTTCCCTACATTTTTGTCAAACCTTGGTACTATCAGCTTTTCTGTTGTCATTTTAGTTACATTTGTTTATTGTCTTGTTTTTGTGACCGTGCTATCAAAGTGTGGCTTTAAGTTGACTTTCTCTAATGATTAATGATGTTAAGCATCTTCTCATGTGCATACTTGCTATCTCTCTTTTTTTAAGTCAAATATCTGTTCAAGTATTGTGTTCATTTTATTTTAGGGTGTTTGTTTTCTTATTATTAAATTTAAGAGTTTTAAAAAAATACATTGTGGATGAAAGTCTTTTACTACATAAACGCTTTGCATACATTTTCTCCAAGTCTTCCTCGTTCCCTTTTAACAATGACATTCTGACCCAACTGGCACCACAATGAAGGAAATGCCAGAAAAATAATTTAGAAATTTGATAGTTAAAATGATCAATGAACTAAAAGAAGAATCTAAGGAATGAACTGAGAGAGAAAATAAGAAGTGAAAGAAAATGCAGTATGGAGAAAGAACCAAACAGAAATTCTGGAAATGACTCAACAAATCCAATTAAAAATTCCATTGAAAACATCATCAATAGATTAGACCACATAGAAGACTGATTTTCAGGCCTTGAAGACAACATGTGTAACCTTGAAAACACAGTAAGCAACAAAGAAAAGGCAATAGGAGACCATGACCAGAATGTTTAAGAATCTGAGACAACTTTAAAAAACCAATCTAAGGACCATTGGCATAGAAGAAGGCAGCGAGCAAGGTACAGACTAGGGAAATGAAGAACATTTTCAGTGAAATAATAGCAGAATAATTTCCAAACCTTGGGAATGAGTTGGAAATACAAATATAGGATGTATTCAGAACTCCAAATAGACAATCTCAAAAGTAATCCTCTATAAGATGCATCATAATTAAAATGTCTACTATAGGACAAGAATAGAATTTTTAAAGCCATAAGAGAAAAATGGAAAGTCACATTTAGTAATAAGCCAGTACAAGCTACCACTGATCTCATAGCCAAGACTCTAAAAGCCCAGAGGGCTTCGAGTAATATATACCAAGTCCTGAAAGACAATGACTGCCAACTGAGATTGCTATATCCAGCAAAGCTATTCTTCAGAATTGAAGGTGAAATGAAAACCTTCCAAAACAAAAAGAATTTATGAAAACTAAGGCATCACTGTAGAAAATATTCAAAGACATATTACATGCAGATGAAGTGAAAAACAAACTTTAGAGTCAGCAAATGGATGAATGTCACTAGAAGAGTAGCTAAGTAAAGGATATTCAAGTCTGAATTAAACATTAGAAATAACTAAAAATTGCAGGAAATAATAATCATCTCTATAATAATACTGAATATAAATGGTATCATCTCTAAAATTAGAAGACATAGACTGACAGAGTGGGTCTTTTCTTCTTTTTAAGTATTTTTTTTAATGTGGTGCTGAGGTTTGAACCCAGTGCCTCCTCACATGTGAGGCAAGCACTCTACCACTGAGCCACAGTCCAGCCCCCAGAGTGAATTTTAAAATAAGACCCAATTACATGTTGTTGACAAGAGACTCACCTCAAAAGCAAAGACATCTATAGGCTGAAGATGAAATGATGGGAAAAGATATACCATGCAAATGGAGACTGAAAGCAAATAGGAGTAGCTACTCTCATATCCAAAAAAGTAGTCATCAAGTCAAAATTAATTACAAGATACAAAGAAGGTCATTTCATACTGGTAAAGGGAACCATATCTAACAAGAAGGTATAACAATTGTAAATATTTATGCCCCAAATGTTAGTGCATCCAATTATATATATAAAAAAAACACTACTCAATATAAAGTCTCAGAATGACTCCAATACAATAATATTATTGTATTGGGTTATTATTTCAACACATCTTTCTCATTTGCATATAGGTCATCCAGACATAAAGTAAGTAAAGACTCTTTAGACCTAACAAATTCTGTTAAACAAATGGACCTAACAGACATCTATAAAATATTTCGCACATCGACAACTGAATTCACTTTCTTCTCAGCTACACATGGAACTTTCTCCAAAATAGACATATTTTAGGACACAAAGCAAGTCTTAGCAAATATAAAAAAATCACTATAATTCTTTGCATTTTATTAGGTCATAATGGAATCAAATTAAAAATCAATAGCAAGATAAAAACAAAAAACATAGTAACACATGGAGATTGAATAATATACTTCTCAGTGAGGAATGGGTCATAGAAGAAATCAAAGGAGAAAAAAATCACAGAAACAAATGATAACAAAGATGTAATGTATCAGAACCTCTCCTACGCTATGAGGGCAGTTCTAAGAGGAAAGTTTAAAGTACTAAGTGCTTAAATTAAAAAAAAACCAAAAACAAAAAACAGAAAAATCCCAAATAATCAATCTACTGTTGCATGTCAAGGTCCAAGAAAAGCAAGAACAAATTCCCAAAACCAGTAAGAGACAGAAAATAATTAAAACAAGACCTTAAATTAAAGAAATTGAGAATTAAAAAATACACAGGAATAATGCAACAAAGACTTGGTTCTTTGAAAAGATAAACAAAATTGATAAACTCTTAGCCAAGCTAACCAAAGGAAACAAAGAAGGCCCAACTCAACAAAATTAGAGAAATTTTATGTTCCAATAAATTGAAAAATCTAGAAGATGCTGACCAATTTATAGACACATATGATCTGCCCAATTGGAC
>JAJEJO010004408.1:428056-451123 GCA_020662805.1 Glaucomys volans
ATGTTCTTTCTCCCACAGCACATTTTTGTCACTGTGATAAAAATACCTGATGAGAGCGACTTAGAAGAGGAAAAGTTTCTTCTGGGCTCCTGGTTTCAGAGGTTCCGTCCATGGTCAGCCAACTCCATTGCTCTGGGCTGGAAGTGAGGCTGAACATCAAGGTGTAAGGGTGTGCCGGGGACACCTCCAGAAGGAGGGGTTGAGTAAGTGGGAAACACAGGACGATTCCACTTCAGCATTCCTGATTCCTGAAGTCTTGGAATTCTTTCCCTTAACTTGTGCCAAAGTGTTTCTGGCTTCACCATGTTGTTCTGCCAGAGCAGCATTCAGAACATTGGCCAAACAGAACCGCTAATGCCTCCGAGAGAACACACCTAGGACAACAGCTTCATCCACCAAGAACATGCCCAAGTCCAGTCTCAGGTCCACCTGAGACCTGCGACCATGCCCTAGGGCCGATGCCTGCCCTTGCTTCATCTTTCCTCCCTGACGATGGCTGTCTCTCCCAGGCCTTGTGGTGTTTGGATTCGGTGTCCAGCCAAGCACAGACTGGGCTAGGAGGTCATTCTCATACTTTTTTCTCCTTTCTCGTAGAGGAGGGGCTCTCCCTGAGGCAGAAGAAGCCCAATGAGGAGTGTTTCGGGGAGTGAGCAGTGTCTCGGGGTGGCAGCAACTGGGTCTGGATGTTTTCGTGCCACTTGCTTCTTGTCAGGCTTGCCTGCTCACTTGGCCATGGCTCTCACCTTCCATTAAAAGCAACTGTGTTGACCATAAGCTGAAGGGTCCATTTCAGATGGGTTTGGTGTTCTGTGATCTTGGACCTGCTTATTATCAGTTAGAGCTGCTTAATTAGCTGCAGGAATGCTCTGGAATGTGATTCCCTTCTTAGAGGCAAGTACTTTGATTTTGGGCCCCTAATGCTCTGGAGTGAAGTAAGCTCGTGTTCCCAGAAGGAGACACCACTCTCTGCACTTTCATCCCCTTTTAATGAGCCTGGGGATAAGGCTGAGGGGAGGCGGGGCCTATCTACACCACCCTGCTGTTTTATCGAGACGGAGTTTGCACAGCATCCTTTTCCCAAAGCACACAGCTCAGTGGTTTTAATACAACCATCACTACGATCATCTAGTCAGAACACCTGCATCACTCGGAAGAGAAACCCTGTTCCCACCAGCAGTCGCTTCCCATCCGCCCTCCCCCCACTAATCTGTTTTCTCTCTCTGCGGCATGGCCTATTCTGGACATTTCATACAAACGACATCACACAATGTGTTTCCTTTTGTGTCTGGCTTCTTTCACCTGCAGTGTTCCCAAGCTCCCGCCACGTTGTAGCACAGATCAGTGCTTCCTTCATCGTGGTGGCTTAATAGTGTTATATGCATTCAGATGACATTCTTTATCCATTCATCAGTTGATGGACGCTCGGGTTGTTTCCAGTTGTTAGGTGTTATGACCATGGACATTCATACACATATTGGTGTCTTACTTTCTCTGGTTATGCACCTGGTGCTAAATTCTTGGTGATGTGGCAAGTGGCTGCACCATGGTATACTCCCTCCAGCAACCTGTGAAGACTCCAGCTTCTCCATGTCTTTGTCAACACTTGTTATTGGCTACTTCCTATTACAGCCATATTAGTGAGCATGAAGCAAAGTGTGGGGGTGTTTATGTGGACACGAAGAGGACAGAAGGAAGTCTCTGTATGTAGTTGCTTCTATGTACATGTAAAAACCTTGGAAGATTATAGGAGCCCTGGTTTCCTCTAGAGAAGAGAACTGGGCAACCAGCGGTCATGGTGGGAGGGAGATTTTATACTATGTATCCCCCTCTGGTTATAAAACTTTAGACCATGTGCAAGTATTACCTACAAAAGTAAATTAATTAATTTCAGCTTAAAATTTAAAAAATGATTTATAGCTGGGGTTGGCTAACTATGGCTTGTGAACCAAGTCTGGCCTGTCACCTGTTTCTGCACATGAGCTAAGAGTAGTTTTTACATTTTTTTAAATGGTTGAAAAATAAAAGAACATCTTGCAGCACATGACAAGGGTATGAACTTCAAGTTCGACTTGAATTTATTCCAGTATGAAAAAATTCTTACTGGCACACAAAGTCACCTGTTCACCTAGTTCCTGTGGATGCTTTGGTGCTTGAGGGCCAGAGGCAGGGATGACAGGGGCTGTGTGTGGCACGCGGATTGCTTTAAACTGCTACTTGGCACAAGAATGCCGCAGTCACACAGTTATAACTCAATAGCACGTTTAGTGCCACCAATGTTGTCAGATTCTAACTTTTGAAAAGGATTCTGAGTGCATATCTATGTCAAAGCAAATAAAGACAGAAGTGGAATCAGAATTTCGTGTTAAAAGGCAAAATGAATGTGGATTGTTTTGCTATCAAATTATATGGAAAAACATTGTGCTTATTGTGCAACGACATAAGAGGGATTATAAGATGGTCCAGTCTACGTCCACATCACAGATCACATGTGGCAGAATTTCTTCACAAAATTAAAAATTAGAAAGAATCTGCTACCAAAGTAAATCATCGTGTGGCTCCTTGGTTACCTAAGAAAGAAAGCCTTAAAAATGGTGAGTTAACAAAGTGATATTTGATTACAGCAGCTAAATATACCTATCCAGAAGAACTCATTGATGAATATTAGCCATGCATTGAGAACAGCGGCCTGAAGAGTTTAGGAAATTGGGAGCCACATCAACAGTCTTTTAGGCTGGGTGCATACCCTGTAATCCAAGCAACTCGAGAGGCTGAGGCAGGAGGATCACAAGTTTTAGACCAGACTCAGCAACTTAATGAGACTTTCAGCAGCATAGTGAGGCCCTATTTCAAAGTGAAAAATAAAGAACTGGGATGTAGCAGATTGGTAAGGTGCCCCAAGGTTCAATTCCCAGTAACACACACACACACACACACACACACACACAAATGTTTAAAACAGGCAGATGTTAATACTCAGTTGTTTATTCAAGAAATCAATAATGAATTTGAAGTCTAAGCTGAAGAATTGGCATCTATACATAGTCTACATGGAAAAACAATAGAAGAAATATTTTTAAAGATATTGAAAAGTCAAACACTATGGTGATTGTGCTGATTGTCCCAGCACTTGGGAGGCTGAGACAGGAGGATCGCCTGAGTCCAAAAGGAGTTCAAGACTGGCATAAGCAACATAGCAAGGCTCTGTCTCAAAACTCTAGCCAGAGCAATGAGACAGAAGAAATAAATTAAAAGAATACAAATAGAAAGAGAAGAACTCAAACTATCCCAACTTGCTGATGACATGATTCTGTATTTAGAAGACCCAAAAAACTCCACCAGAAAACTTCTAAAACTCATAAATGAATTCAGCAAAGTAGCAGGATATAAAATTAACACCCACCTGGGTGTGGTGGTACATGCCTGTAATCCAAGTGACTTGGGAGGCTGAGTCAGGAGGATCGCGAGTTCAAAGCCAGCCTCAGCAACTTAGCGAGGCCCTAAGCAACTCAGTGAGACCCTGTCTCTAAATAAAATATAAAATAGGGCTGGGGATGTGGCTCAGTGGCCGAGTGTCCCTGAGTTCAATCCCTGGTTCCAAAAATAAAAAAATAAAAATAAATAAATAAAATTAACACCCATAAATCAATTGTGTTCCTACACATCAGAGATGATTCTACAGAAAGAGAAATTAGGAAGACTACCCCATTCACAATAGCCTCAAAAAAATAAAATATTTGGGAATCAATTTAACAAATGAGGTGAAAGATTTCTACAATGAAAACTACAGGACACTAATGAAAGAAATTGAAGAAGACCTTAGAAGGTGGAAAGATCACCCATGCTCCTGGATAGGCAGAATAAACATTGTCAAAATGGCCATACTACCAAAAGAGCTATTCAGGAATTGCAGATTTAATGCAATTCCTATTAAAGTCCCAATGGCATTCTTCATAGAAATAGAAAAGGCAGACATGAAATTCATTTGGAAAAATAAGAGGCCCAGATTAGCCAAAGCAATGCTTAGGAAGAAAAGTTAAGCAGACCTTAAATTGTACAACAGAGCTATATGAACATGACGCTTCAGTATTGCAGATGAATGGATAAAGAAAATGTGATATACATACACAATGGAATATTACTCAGTTATAAAGAAGAATGGAATCATGGCATTTGCCCAATTAATGAATAGAATTGAAGAATATCATGCTAAGTGATACAGTCCAATTCCAAAAAACCAAAGGTCAAATGTTTTCTCTTATATGCAGATGCTAACTCACAATAAGGGGGTGGGGGCTAGGGAATAATAGAAGTACATTGGATTAGACAAAGGGGAATGGAGGGAAGGAAGGGGGAATGGGAATAGGAAAAATAGTAGAATGAATCACATCTTATGTGTATATGTGATTACTTGACCAATGTAATTCTACATCATGCACGACCAGAAGAATGAGAAGTTATACTCCATATATGTATAATACATGAATGTACTATCTACTATCATATGTATCTAATAAGAACAAATAAAAAATAAAAAGGAAGAAAGAAAAAAATCAAAAAACTGCTAATTCAGTACAATTAGAAGTGGAATCTACTAAGATGATGCCATCTACAACTGATGGAGCAGAAGTGTATGTGGAGAAGAAACTGGGTTAGCTGGGCAAAAAACAGAAAGCCTGTATAAATTAATTATATTGTCTATCAATAGGCACTTTGAGGAAAATATTTGAATCTGTCAAATACTTCTTGAACCAGTACAGTTAACGATGCACTTTATTCTTAAGGACTTAATTACTGGTTCCATGAATTTTTATCAGAAATACAAGATAAGTATCCTAGTTTATCCCATCATACAGAGGGATTATTGAAGTTCTGAGGTTTTATTGAGATATTTTGAACTCAGGGTCAAGATTTAAGTTTTGGGATTTTATTTGTTTTTGTTTTTGTTTGTTTTTAAGAAGAATGACCTCCTTCAACCATTAATGTAAAATAGTGAATGCCTTTGGAAATTAGATTTTACTGTGGACTTTAATGTGTTCACACTAATATTAAAGGCAAGATAGCGCTTAAATGCAAAGCATATATTTTGGTAAAGTCTTTTTAACTCTACTGATATTGTTGGAGTCACAAATTCTATTAAGCTGCTTTAGAGTCTTCACGTTGTCAAAAGTTTTAGAAGATTTCGTTCTCAGATGTCCAATGAACTAATAAGGAGCTCAATCTACAGTTGAAATAGTGGTTTTTAGAACTTGATGTATGCTGAAAGGAAATTTGCCTACCTCCAAGTTTATTGAACTGTACAATAGATGAGCTTCCATGTGATTATCAATTCAAAGTGATTGACATGTAGTGCAACAACATGCTAAAAGGCAAATGTCAGGAGAAGAATCTTACAGAATTTTATAAATGCTTGCATTTGATAAATGTGCTCAATTGAAGTCACAGGTTTTCCCAAGGGACAGAAACAATGTGTTTCCACCCTTTTTTCTAGGTATTCATCTTTAGTTTTAATTTTGGCAAAATGTGAAGCATTTTTTCTGAGCTAAAAATAAAAATTAACTTCATACTATTTAGATTATTTTCTATCTTGTGCTTGTTATTCTCATTTTACATTTTTGTGTTATTTGGATTTTTGTTGATGGATGTGGGGAGACCCCAAGGAGGAACTTTAGTATCTGTTAGAAACAAAGAGAGAATTTTCTAGAAATACTTGAACATGGAAGAACTCAGAATATGTAGTATAGTGAATTAAAAGTTGTGTTTGGAATTTTTGATTTGCCCATCAGCAATGTTATCTTCCAAATTAAAAACATCTATAATCACCAATATAGCTACTCAAGGGCTAATAAGTCATTTTTGATTAAAATGCAAATGGCTTCTATAAAAGAAAAGAAATCACAGTTTTATGGACTGATAGTAGTTTTGGCAGCACCTATCTTTGTGTAAAGATATTTTCAAAGATAAAATACATAAAATCTCATTGGAGATCAGCATTATAGATAAAAACATTTCAATTGATTATGCTGATAATAACTACCTTTGATCCCTGATTAAGCAAAATGTTCTCTCACTCAAGAGACTTCCCTTGTTTTCATAAGTAGAATTATATAACCAAAAAATCAAGTTTATTATTATTTATTTGCAGTGCTGGGGATTGAATCCAAGGGTACTCTACCACTGAGTTACATCCCCAGTCCTTTCTTTTCTTTTCTTTCCTTTTCTTTTCTTTTTCTTTTCCTTTTTCTTTTTTCTTTTGTTTCTTTTTTTGTTTTTTGTTTGTTTGTTTGTTTGTTTGTTTTGGTACTGGGGATTGAACTCAGGGGTACCTGACCACTGGGCCACACCCCCAGCCCTATTTTATATTTTATTTAAAGACAGGGTCTCACTGAGTGGCTTAGTGTTTGTGTTTGCTGAGGCTGGCTTTGAACTCAGGATCTTCTGGCCTCAACTTCCTGAGCTGCTGGGACCCAGTCCTTTTTGTTTTTTTCTTTTGACACAGGATCTCCATAAGTGGCCTAAACTTGTGAACCTCCTTCCTCTACTCCTGAATTGTGGGGATAACAGGTGTGCACATTGCTCCAGCTTATTTTTTTTTAATTTCAACAATTAATTTTTTTACAATTTATTTTTTTCTCTTGTTATATAAGTTCCTACCTAACATTCATGAGTTTGCCTAAAATATTTACTATCAGGCACATTTTTACAAAGTTTACTGCAGTGAATCTAGTGAGAATGACATGATGGACCTTGAAAACGTCTCTTCTCTTGCTGGGTGGGTAGTGCACCTGCAATTCCAGCGACTTGGGAGGCTGAGGCAAGAGGATTGAAAATTCAAGGCCAGCCTTGGCAACTTAGCAAGACAACCTCTCAAAAAGTATAAAGAGTGAAAAATAAAAATTCTGTCCTCTAGAAAAGCACTGAAAAAACTGTCCAAAACTGTCAGAATCAACATTTTTAGAACTCTGGAAATTAACCAAAGGCTTGCAGCAATCAGGAGAGCACCTCTGTAGGAAGTGGCTGAGTCTTGATAAGAATAGTGGTCTTGGGGCACTTTTACTTACCCTGTTCTCAGTTCACCCTGTCCAGCACTGTGACAGCCTTCCAAACCAGCGGCCTGTGATCAAAGTGAAGCTGAAGGCTGGGCAACTGAGGTTGGGACACTTTCGAAGCCTCAGTCCCAAAGAACTGTCTGGTGGTTCCCTGGAAGAAACCACTAGCAAGACTGTCTTTGTTGGTCATAGCTAGAAATGCCCTTGAGGGCATTTATTGAAACAATTGGAGGCAATTGTTACCCTCCATGCCTACTGAGGCCGTGGATGTTAGTTGGTGCCAACAATAGGCTCACCAAAAAGTTCAAAAGGAAAAACTGGAGAATCAAAATGTTAAGAAAGCCATAGGGTTTCTGAGAGCTCAGGAATGAACTGAGGAGGCTCTGACTCTCATTTCTGACTCACCTTGAGGCTGTGCGCAGGAAGCGAAGGCTAAGGCAGAGCAGTCCTCTGTCAGCATAATTGTTTAAGGCAGGCCCAACGTATACACAAAGCCCAGGCGCAAAGGCCAGGAGATTTATTGCTTATGAGAATTTAAGGAAATCTCTTTTTCATAATTAGCTGACCACTAAACTCAGCAAAGGCTTCAGTGGCCACCTATGTGATAAGATATGCCGATGTCAAACGTTTCACTCAGAAAAATAACTAACGAACAGCAGTAATAATGAACACCAACATCAACCAACCCTGAGAAACAGGGAATCTGATTTCCAGAATTGCCACATTATATTATTTTAAACGATTAGTTTGATGTCATCCCATTTATTGATTCTTGAATTTACTCCTTCGCTATAGGAGTTTTATTGAGGAATCCTGTTCCTGAACTGATATGGTGGAGAATGGGCCCACTTTTTTTTCTAGTCGGCCCAGGGAATCTGGTCTAATGCCCGGGTCCTTGATCCACTTTGAATTGAGTTTCGTGCAGGGCGAGATAGAGGTGTTCAATTTCAATCTACTACATATGGATCTCCAGTTTTCCCAGCACCATTTGTTGAAGAGGCTGTCTTTTCTCTAATGTATGTTTTGGGTGCCTTTGTCTAGTATGAGACATGTATTTACGTGGGTTTGTCTCTGTGTCTTCTATTCTGTTCCACTGTTCTTCAATTCTATTTTTTGCCAATGCCATGCCACTTTTGTTACTATGACTCTGTTTAAAGTCTGCCATTGTGATATTTCCTGCATTACTTTTCTCGCTAAGGATTACTTTGGCTATTCTGGGCCTCTTATTTTCCAAATGAATTTTATGACTCCTTTTTCTATTTCTATATAGAACATCTTTGGAATTTGAATGGAAATTGCATTAAATAGTGCTTTTAGTAGTATGGCCATTTCAACAATATTTATTCTGCCTAAATGGGAAGAACATTGAAGGTCTTCCCATTTTCTAAGGTCTTCGTCAATTAGAGCATTAACCTCCAGGATATACAAAGAACTCAAAAAACTTAACACCAAAAAAACAAATAACCCAATCAATAAACGGGGTAAGAAACTGCACAGGCACTTCACAGAAGAAACATGAATGGCCAACAAATACATGAAAAGATGTTCAACATCTCTAGCAATGAGAGAAATGCAAATTAAAACAACACTGAGATTCCATCTCACTCCAGTCAGATTGGCAATTATCAAGAATACAAGTGACAATAAATGTTGGCAAGAATATGGGAAAGGTTCAATCACACATTGCTGGTGGGAATGCAAATTGGTGCAACCACACTGGAAACAGTATGGAGAGTCCTTAGAAAACTTGGAATGGAACCACCATTTGACCCAGTTATCCCACTTCTCAGCATATACTCAAAGGACTTAAAATCAGCATAGTACAGTGACACAGCCACATCAATGTTTATAGCCACTCCATTCTCAACAGCCAAGCTATGGAACCAAACTAGGTGCCCTTCAACAGATGAATGGATAAAAATGTGGCATATATACACAATGTAATATTACTCAGATGTAGAGAAGAATGAAATTATGATATTTTCTGATAAATGGGTGGAACTGGAGACTATCATGCTAAGTGAAACCAGCCAGTCCCTAAAAACCAAAGGTTGAGTTTCTCTCTGATATGTGGATGCTAACTCACAACAAAGGGAGAGGAAGTATAGAAGTTCATTGGATTAGATAAAGGGGAATGAAGGGAAGGGTGAGGAATGGGAATAGGGAAGACAGTAGAATGAATCAGACATAATTTTTCTATGCACACATATGAATACACGACCAGTGGAACTCCACATCATGTTCAACCACAAGAATGGAATCAAAATTTAATCAGTTTCACCGCATGTATGTATAATATGTCACAATATACCCTACTGTCATGTATATCTAAAAACAAAACAGAACAAAGGCAATCACTAGACATGTCCCTGAAGTTGCCCATAAAAATCCCTATTAGTATCCAGCAGGCTATTTTGAAGAAATTGAAAAGTTGATAGTAAAATTCTTATGAAAATGCAAGGAGCCCTGAATAGTGAAAATAATCTTGAAAAAGAGCAAAGACTTTTTAATTCAAAACTTACTATGAAGTTACACTAATGAAGACCCTGTGTCACTTGCCCCTGTGTGCATCAGTGGAGGAGACCTGAGAGGTTAAAATAAACACACACATTCATGGTTAATTGCTCATTGACAAGGGTGCTAAGACTATTATATATTCAAAATGAGGTGGTAAGGATGCTATCCATCCCTAAAATAATGAAGTTGGCTCTTTACTTTACACCATATATAAGAATTAACTTGTTGGGCATGATGGTGCACACCTATAATCCCAGCAGCTCAGGAGTCTGGGACAGGAGAATTGTGAGTTCAAAGCCAGCCTCAGCGATTTAGGCAGGCCCTAAACAACCCAGTGAGACTCTGTCTCTAAATAAAAAAGACCAAAGCAGTGGGTATTGGTGCTTGGAATGTGGCTCAGTGGTTGAGTGCCCCTGGATTCAATCCCCAGTACTGGAAAAAAAAAAAAAATCAACTTAAAATTGATCAAAGACCTTAATGAAAGACCCAAGACTCTTAGAAGAAAATACAGATGTAGATACAAGCTGTTGTAATCTTAGATCAGGCAGAAGTTTCTTAGATATGACATAAAGTATAAGCAACTAAAGAAAAAATAGTTAAATTGCATTTCTTAACAATTAAAAACTCAAGTGCTCCAAAAGCAATATCAAGGAAGTGAAAATATGATCCACAAAAAGGGACAAAATATGTGCAAATCACATATCTGATAAGAGTCCATCATATAAAATATATGAAGGACTTTTACAACTCAACAATGAAAAGACAAATGACCCCATTTTAAAATGGGCAGTGGGCCAGGATGTAGCTCAGTGGTAGAGACCCACCCTGCATGTGGGAGGCCATGCTGCGTGAGATCGAGCAGCTTTGTCACTCTGGGCTTATTTCACCTAGCATAACGTCCCCGGTTTCATCCATGTTGGTCCCAGTGCAGGAGCTAATTCCATCCTTTCTGTGACTGCGTAGTATTCCATTGTGCACGTGTGCCACGGTTTCTTCATCCATTCACCAGCTGGTGCACACAGGTTGGTCCCTTTCTTGGCTGTGTGGAAGAGAAGGGCAGCACACACAGGGGTGCAGGAGGCTCCTGGGCACACACATTCCATTTCCTTTGGTTCTATCCCAGATAGTGGGATTGCTGATCACACAGTAGGTCTGTTTTTAGTGTTCTGAGAGACCTCTGCAGCACTTGCCATGATGAAGGTACTGAGCATCAGTCCCAGTCCCAACCCCATGGGGCCTCCCTGTCTCCAGGGCCTCATCAACACATGTTGTCCTTTGCCCTTTGGATAATGACACTTTCTAACTAGAGTCAGACGGTACCTTACTGAGGCTTGGCTTCATCACCTGGATGACAGTGATGCTGAGCATGGCCTCATGTACCCGTTGACCATCTCTATGTCTTCTTCTGAGAAATGTCTAAGATCCATTGCCCGTTTTTAAGCAGGACGATTTGCTTGCTGCTGAGCTGAGTTCCCTCTGTGCTCTGGGCATCACACCTTGCCAGGGGTGCAGCTCCCAGAGACTTCCTTCCCTTCTGTGGGCTGCGCCTTCTCTCTGCAGATTGTCCCCTTTGCTGTGAGGTAGTGTTTTAGTGTAATGCCATCTCACGTGTCTGTGATTGCTTTCATGGCTTGTGTCTTGGGGTCATCTCCAAAATTCCTTGCCAGGACCCACGTCATGCCCGGACCCAAACGCTTCCCCCTGTGTTTTCCACTCTTAGTTTTACAGTGTTGGGTTTTTTTTTTATCCATTTTGAGTTGAACTAAGGCTGTTTCGAACTAAGGCTCTAATTTCTTCTTCACGTGTATATCCACTTTCCCAAACACTGTTTATTTAAAAGGCTGTCCTCTCCCCATTGTGGGTTTTTTTGGTGTGTGTGTGTGTGTGTGTGTGTGTGTGTGTGTGCATGTCATCTTTGCCAAAAATCAATTAGTCCTGATAGTGTGGGTTTATCTCTGACTCTCTATTACGCTGCTTGGTCTGTGTACACTGCTAAACCTTTGTAGTGCGTTTTGAAGTCAGATAATGGCATGCTTCTAGCTTTGTTCTTTTTGTGCAAGACTGCTTTGACTTCTTGGGATCTTTTGTAGTTCCATGTGTATTTTAGGATTGTTTCATCTGTTTGTATGAAAATTTCACTGGACATTTGATAGAAATTATAGAGAATCTGTATATCACTTAGGGCAGCATGGACGTTTTAGCAACATTAAGTCTTGCAAACCATGAACCCAGAACAGTCTTCCATAATGCGTGCTCTTCAATTTATTTCAACACTTTTTTGAAGTTTTTAGTGTACAGGTCTTTTATGTCTTTGACGACTGTTATGGCTTGAATAGGAGGTGTCCCCCGAAAGCTCATGTGATAATGCAGGAATGTTCAGAGGTGAAATTATGAGATTTTTGAGAGCTGTAACTTCATTAGTGGATTAATGTATTGATGACTAATAATCTGAATGGACTACTGGGTGGCAACTGTAGGCAGGTGGGAAAATAAGTCACGAGGGATGTGCTCTTGGGAGCTGGATTTTGTCCCTGGCCCCTTGTTCCCTCTGCTTCCTGGATGTCATGAGCTGAGCAGCTTTCCTCTTCCAAGCCCGTCCACCATCATGTTCTGCCTCACCTTGGGCCCAGAGCAATGGTACCATCTGAGACTACATTGCACCTCTGAGACTGTGAGCCTGCAGTGAGCTCACCCTCCTCTAAGTTGTCCTGTCAGGTATCTCAGTCACTGCAAGGAAAAGGTGACTGACACAATTACACTTATTCCTAAGCTTTTCTCTTTGTAGCTTTTGTAACTGGGCTTGTTTCCTTGATTTATTTTGGGGGCGGTTCATTGCTCGTGCATAGAAACACTGCAGATGTCTGTATGTTGATTTTGTGTCCTGCAACTTCTTTTCTAGTTCAGAAACTTTCGTTCTCTCCTCAGACCTCTGACTTTACTTCCCACCCACCTACCTTCAACTGCAGAAGAGAAACAGAGGCCCTGGCAGAGTGCTGGCACTTCCTGCCCTGCTGGTGCACCCTGGGCAGCACCCCACGATCCCCTCCTGCTAGCCCTGACTGGCCCTAACAGTTTGGGGTGGAGCCTTTAGGATTCTTTACATATGGACGTACGTTGCTGCAGACAGAGACAATCCGACCTCTTCCTCTCCATCTGGATGCCTTTGGTTTCCTTCCCTTGCCTACGCGTTCTGGCTGGGACTCCCAGTTCTCTCCTGAATGGAAGTGGCCAGAGTGGACATTCGGGTGTTCTCAGAGGAAAAGCTTTCAGCGCTGAACATGGTATCAGCTGTGGCCTTCTAGAGATGGCCTTCTGTTCAGGGACGCTGTTTTGCTACTTAATTTATTGAGAGTCTATATCCTGGAAGGATATTGAATTTTGCCAAACACTCTTCCTTCATCTATTCAGAAGTTCATATGGGTTTTGTCCTTTATTCTGTTAATGTGGTGTATCACATTTATTGATTTGTATGTTAAATCAGTCTTGCATCCCAAGAATAAGTCCAACTTCATCATGCCAATTGATCTTTGTAATGTGCTATTGAATTCAGTTTTCTTGTGGTTTTTGATGATTTTTGCACCGAGGGTCATCAGACGTATTGGCCTATAATTTTCTTCTCTCGCAGTGTCCTTACCTGACTTTGGTTTCACAGTAATGCTGGCCTTGTAAAATGATTTAGGAGTTATTCCCCTCCTTTAAGGGTTGGTATTAGTTTTTCTTTACATGTTTTCTTTCAGCTGGGACAGGTCCTGGTTTTCTTTTGAACCCAGGGGCACTTAACCACTGAACCACATCCCCAGACCTTTTCATTTTTTATTTTGAGACAGGGACTTGCTAAATTGCTTAGGGCCTCACTAAGTTGCTGAGGCTGGCGTTGAACTCAGGATCCGCCTGCCTCAGCCTCCTGAGGTACTGGGACTACAGGCGTGCGCCACTATGGTCAGCCTGGGTTTTTCTCTGATGGAAGACTTCTCATTACAAATACACTCTCCTTACTCGGTGTTAGTCTTTTCAAATTTAGTTTCTTCGTGATTTCATCTGGGTGGCTTTTGTTTCTGGAATCCTCCATTTCTTAGGGGTTATCCAGCTCTTTGGCATGGAGGTGTTTACAGTGGGCTCCTCGAGGCTGTGTGTTTGTGTATCAGTTGCAAGTTCTTCTCTTTGATTTCTGATTGGCCTGAGTCTTCTCTTCCTCTTTTTTCTTAGTCTTGCTAAAGGTTTGTCAATTCTATCCATCTTTACCAAAATTCCATTCTTACTATCATGTTTTTAAAGAATTGTTTTTGTGATGTCTAGCTTCTTGATCTCTGCTCAGGTTGTTATTCTCTTCTTCCTACTAACTAACTTTGGCTTAGTTTGTTCTCCTTTCTCCAGTTCCTTAAGGTGTAACATTAGGTTACTTGTGTAAGATTTTTCTTCTTCTTCTTTTTTTTATTTTTGGTACCAGGGATTGAGCCCAGGGGCACTCCACCACTGAGCCACACCCCCAGCCCCCTTTTTCTATTTTATTTAGAGACACGGTCTCACTGAGTCGCTTAGGACCTTGCTAAGTTGCTGAGGCTGGCTTTGAACTTGTCATCCTCCTGCCTCAGCCTCCTGAGCCTCTGCAATGATAGGCGTGCGCCGCTGCCCGCCAGCAGCTCTTTCTTCTTTTTTGACGCAGGCGCGCATCACCAAACTCTTCCTTCTTAGAACCGCTTTTGCTGCAGCCCATAAGGACTCGCTTCCTCAGGGACAGCTCCTTCCCACTGTGGGCTCACGTGATACAGGAGGCAGGCAGCTCTCTGAGGTCTCTTCCAGAAGGGCACTGATCCCATTCAGGGGGCCTCCACCCTCATGACCCAGTCACATCCTGGAGGCCCCACCTCCTAACACCACCGCCTCAGGTTAGAATTTCCACGCATCCATTCGTGGGTGGCGTAGGGACAACCACGCTGAAAGTACAGCAGGGAGCTCTGGATGGGAACTTCCGAAACCTCACTCAGAGTGCAGTGGCAAGAAGAGGGGGCCACCTGCCTCAATAACCAGGAACCCAGAGCTCACACTGCATGGCTGGCACCAGCCTCCAGAGCCACAGGGATGCTGCACGCATCTCCTCCGCTCCTTCTCCCTCTCCCGTGTTGGTGTGTGTTGTCTCCTTCCCTCCCTTTGCCAAGGGGCATTCCCCTTGTGCCAAAGAGGAGGCCTGCCAATGCCCTGCAATTTCCATTCTGCTATGCCTGTGTCCCCCAAAGCAGTCTGGTGGCGGTGTACTATTCTGTTCCATGGAATTAAGATACTTCATTTAACCCATACTCGGTGAGTGGATACTTGCCCAGTTTCAAATACTTCAATATTCCATGTGATTCTGTGATGAAAACCCTTGTGATTGGGGCCAGTCGTGCAATGCTGTTTTTCAGATAAATTCCTAGACGTGGAAATGCTGGGTCAACGTTTGTACATTATTGTCCCTCTCTGTGCTGATTTCCCTCCTCCAGCATTAGAATGATCCATCATCTCGATTATTCTCTCCAATGCTCCCATTACCCTCTGGTCACATGTTAGCAGAACCCTGGACCTGGAATGACCCTAACCGCACACCATGCCTACACCTGGCTTGCTAGGTTCTCAGCAGAGTAACCTGATTTCCTAGCAATTCCTGGCCAACACCAACCAAACCATCCATGTTCGCCTTTCCTTCTTTCCTCAGATTGACACATCATTCTGGCTCTGCAAAGATGTCTGGAACCTTCTCTGCTTGAATCTTGGACTTTGCTTCCCACCCACCCACCTTCTACTACAAAAGGAAAGCCGAGGCCCTGGCGCAGACTCTCACATTCCTACTGGTGCTGGTGCACCCTGGTGAGCATCCCACAACTTGCTTCCTACACCCGGTACCAAGGGAGAAGTCCCTCCCAGCATCGGGGCTTGGCATCCTCTCCACTCCTTACCATACCACAGGTGGCTCTTCATTCATCTGCAGACTTCCTGTCTCTCTCTCTCCTTTCTCCTCGACATGTAAATATACTCAGATTGCTTCAACCTTAAAAAGCAAAACTAATAAGAAAGCAACCATCTTGAACCTACCTTGTCTGGTCCCCACTCCGTGTTTCTTCTCTCCCTCTCAGATGAACTCCTTAGACCGCTCGTCCACCGTTCCAGTTACTAGGCTGCATGACAGATGACCCCAATCGTGGTGACATTCATTGTTACAGTGCTTTCTGTGGGTCAGATGTGCAGATGGAGCCTTGAGGACACCAGGGACGGCACCTTTCTGCTCTCCAGTGTCTGCGCGGCAGCAGGTGGTCACAGAAGCTGGGTAGCATCCCCTGAAGGCTTGCTGGTCCACGTGAGTGGTGGTCGATGACGGCAGTCAGCCAGGGACTTCAGCTCCTCTCTAAGTGGCCTTTCCAGTGCTTTCTTCATGGACTGCTTCAAGGTCTCTTCAAAGCACAGTAACTAGGTCCCAAGACAAATGTACAAGAGAAAAAAAGAATCAGAGGAAGTCAAATAACAGGGACAGAAAGTAGCATGGCAGCTGCCAGGGACTGGGTGGAGGGAAGCATGGACAGTTACTGTTTAATGGGTACAGAATTTCGGTTTCGCAATATGAAAAGAGTTCTACAGATTCGTTGCACAACATGATTGAACTGTATACTTAAATATGGTTAAGACAGCAAATTTTGCTGTATTTCACACAGTTGAGAGAGACAGACAGAAAGGGAACATGAATATGAATTTTGGGGTAACTATATCCTTTTTTCCTTTTTTTTTTTTGCAGTGCTGGGGATTGAACCCAGGGCCTTGTGCTTGTGGGGCAGGCACTCTGCCAACTGAGCTATATCCCCAGCCCTGCTATATCCTTTTTATGGCCCAGCCTCATAAGTTGTGTAGAATCAAATCCCTTTTCTCTGTGGGTCAGAGAAACCAAGGTAGGCTCAGTTTAAAGGTAGGGAATAGACTCCATGTTGCTAGGGGACACAAGGTTCTGAGAGGGCACAAAGAAATGAGCACATTGCTGTGACATGTGACAATCTTTAACTTTACTATCATGAGCTGCATTTCTTTGACTTCCACAAATTCGTCCTAAAGTTTTAATGGAATCACAAATGATTCCATTCCATGTTGGTAAATCAAATAGATTTATTTTTATTTTGTGTGTGTGTTGTGTGTGTGTTGTGTGTGTGTGTGTGTGTGTGTGAGAGAGAGAGAGAGACAGAGAGAGAGAGACAGAGAGAGAGAGATTGATTGGAAATTGAACAGAGGACTTTGTGCTGTACCACTAAGCTACAACCCCAGTCCTCTTCATCTATTTTTTAAAATTTTGAGTCAGGATGTTCAACCAAAGAATGGGACCTAATAAGAATAAGTTATACTCTGTGTATGCATAATATGTCAAAATACACCCTACTGTCATGCATATCTAAAAGAACAAATTGAAAATTAGAACCAGGTTTTCTGAGTCAGGATCTCACTAAGTTGTCCAGACTGGCCTCAAACTTGGAACCCTCTTGCTCAGCCTCCTGAGTAGCTGCAATTATGGTTGTGTCTGTCCAATTGTTTTTTGATGCACGTTTTATGTAGAAATGCTCATATCCAAGAGTAAGCAGCACAACGAACTTCTGTTGCTCAACTTTGCCAATTATCCATGTCTGTGAGTCTTACTTCACCTGTCCCTCTGTCCCCGTTGGATAATTTTTTAACAATTCTGGCTTCCTTGACCCTGAGCCTGCTGAGGCAGGCAAACTGCTCCCTGGCTTAGCCATGTCATTATTGTCCTCTACAGAGCCTCCGAAGCTTAGAGGACGTCAACACTTGGCCTGGGCTTCTCCGAGCTTTCTTACCCATACCCTAGTTCCATTCAGCATTCATGCCCGGGTGACTTCTGGGATGCAGACCGTCTTCATCAGAAGAAGTTCTGGCTTTTTGCTGCTGAAGCAAAGACCAGGTTTCCCAGCCATGCTTTCAGCTAAGATGGCACATTAGGAAGTCTGGCCACCAGGGAGCAAGAGAAAGTGTCAGAAGACAACTTCATGCAGGGCCTCACGGGGAGATGTGGTCTCGGCTCCCTCTCCCTATCCTTCTGTTGCTGGGACACTGTCTCCATGATGAGCACAGGACCCCCTTGCCCCTGGGCAGGGCTGCCTCACCTGCTCAGACTTCCGCCTGCAGGAGAAATGACCCTGTAATAACATGCCTATTCCCTCAGCTGATCGCAGGAAGCCATCTCACGCCCAGTTCCAGGATGGGTTTGTTTTTTCTTTCACATTTTAATATACCTGGAATCAGAGTTCTTCAATGACACATGTCACAGTTTAGTCGGCAGTGCTTTTTATTTTCTTCTTAGATATGTAAGTAACGGTGCTGCTTCCAATCAATGGCATTTTAGGTAAGATGAAATACCATCCTCCAACTCCACCTGGATGTCCCCCACCAGCCAGTCCTCAGAGCCCCAGACCTTGTCTTCCAATTGTCCGCGTGGCATTTATTTTATAAATTTTTTTCCATTTAAATAAAATTTGTTTTTACCTGATACATAAAAATAAATATTATGCATATTAATTGGGTAACAGGAAGTCTCAGTACCTGCTTGTATTGTGTAATGTTAAAAGCAGGTGAAACATACCTGTGCCCTCAATGCCTATCGTTTCTTCATAGTAAAAACTCTCAGCATGCTTCCTTCTAGTTCCTGGAAATCCGCAGTTCATTTTTGTCAGCTGCGGTCCTGCCGCAGGGCACCAGTTCCCCAGACTCCCTCCGTCCAGGGGGACACGGCACGCCCAGTCGCCCTCTCTGCAGCCCTGCCGCCCCGTCCTACTTGGTTTCTCTCTGGACGTCTAGAAAGCAGAGAGCTCATCATGTCTACAGCCTGGAGCCCCCAACCACCCTGGTCTTCTGCCTCCTTCACTGCCTTCCCCACACACGGCTGCAAGTCCCATGTGTGACCCTCAAGATGGCTCCCTCCAACTCATGTCCTGTCCATCACGATGCGAATTTTTTCTCCTAACTTCTCCCATGTTATTGCCTCACACAAACCACCATCATTTTTTTTAATTACCGTAGCACCTCCCAGGGGACTCTCCTTTCTTTCTAGATTCTGCGCTGATCCAGTCACCACACCAGCGACAGAGGCATCTTCTAACATCCCTCTCTATCCATGCCAGGCCCTTACCGAAAGCCCTCCAGCCGGCCTCCTGGTGCTCTGGGAAGATGCCCTTGATCCCGAACTGGCTTTTCAGAGGCTTTGTACCACTCTAAAACATGGGGGCCCACAGGTAGGGTACAAATTGGGGCTCCCTACCTTTCTTCTCCTCCCTGGCTGGGTCTCAGCCTGCAAGGGACTTAACCTACAAATGTGCGGACCCCCCATCACCCCCACCAGGCTCTGTCACACCTCACCCACAGCAGCTGCCAGCTCTGGGGCCCAGCGGACACACCAGGCCCTCTGCTCTTGGACGGGTGGCCCTAAAGGAGAAGAGTTCACAGGCCTGGAGCAGACTGGGACTGATCAGACAGAGACTCCAGGGTCTGGGGTCTCTGAAGTATGGTCTTTGGAAGGACACGAAGCCTTGACAGGCATATTCCTGGAGAGGGCATCTTGGCCCTGCACACAGCTATTGATGCTTCCACTCCCAGGGCAGGGTGGGCAGGGAGGCAGAGCATCCCAGGCCAAAGACGGCTGGACATGTCCACAGGCCGAGAGAGCGGGGTTCAGGCTGGGACCCTGGAGCCCAAAGGGCTGCTACTCCGCCACCTCGCCAGTGATGCTGCCTAGAGCCACCTGCATCCTCTCTAGAAGGTGGGATTTAAAAACACAGCGTAGCTAGCATAGTGTGAGTTGTGTATAATTTAATGTGTAATTTGTAGGCTTTTGTCAGCTTTTACATGTGTAATCATGATGATATGGAATACACTGTATATATTGAATATGTAGTAATATAAAATATGACATAATGTATAATACATAGTAAAATGTTTCATATTCAAATGTATTACCTAATGTTAAAATATGAATAAAAATATATTTAAAATTTAAATTATGTTGGCTTAAAAGAAAAATTATAAGTTTATTTAAAACGTATAAGTGTGAAATATTTTTAATGAAAATATATCTTAAAATAATATAAAAATAAAAATAAAAATGTAAAAATATATGAAATTAAAAGATTTTTAAGCTGAAAGTTTTTCCTCTAATGTCTGGAGTAAGATAAGAATGCTCACTTTCACTGCTTCTTTCAACATTGTGCTAGAAGTCCTAGACAGAGTAAGTAGGCAAGAGAAAGATCCAGAAGGCCTCTGAATCCTAGAGGAGGAAATAAAACTGTCCCTGTTTGCAGCCACATTCTTATAAAGAGGAAATCCTAAAGACTCAAAAACTATTATAAACAAAAAGAAATTCAGCAAATTTTCAGGATACAAAATCAGTATACAAAAATAAGCCATGTTTTTGCCGGGCGTGGTGGCACACGCCTGTAATCCAAGCAACTCAGGAGGCTGAGTCAGGAGGATCGTGAGTTCAAAGCCAGCCTCAGCAACTTAGCGAGGCCCTAAGCAACTCAGTGAGACCCTGTCTCTAAATAAAATACAAAATAGGGCTGGGGATATGGCTCAGTGGTCGAGTGTCCCTGAGTTCAATCCCTGGTTCCAAAAAAGAAAAAAAAATAAGCAATGTTTTTATATGTTAATATGAACCATCTGAAAAAGAAGTCAAGAAAATAATCCCATTAACAATAGCTGCAAAAATACCTAGAGATAAATTTGCCTAAGGAGGCAAAATCTCTCTCATTAAAAATTATGAAATATTGATGAAATAAATTGAAGAGGGCACAATAAATAAAAAGATATATTCGTAGACTGAGAAAATTAATATTGTTAAAATGTTCATACTACCCAAAGTGATCTACAGATTAGTGCAATCCCAATCAAAATACTAATGACATTCTTCACAGAACTAGAAAGAGCAATCCTAAAATTCCCAGGAACCAGAGAAGACCCCAAATAACTAAAGGAATCTTGAGCAAAAAGAACAAAGCTGGAGGTTCACAATACCTGACTTGAAAATGTACTACAAAGCTATAGTAATATAAACAGCATGGTCCAGGCATGAATATAGACACATAGACCAGTGGAACAAAATAAAGAGCCCAGAAATTAATCCACACATCTAGTGAACAGATTTTCAACAAAAAAATGCCAAGAACACACAATGGGGAAAAGGTGGTCTATATAGTAAATGACACTTAGAAACTTAGAAATCTATGCGCTGGGGTTGTGGCTCAGTGGCAGAGCACTCGCCTAGCACATTGAGGCACTGGGTTTGATCCTCAGCACCACATAAAAGTAAACAAAGGTATTGTGTCCATCTACAACTAAACATTTTTTTTTTAAAGAAAATCGGATTTTCAGTGCAGAATGAGACTAGACCCTTACTTCTCACCATAGAGAAAAATCAACTTAACATGAAACAAAGGCTTGTTTTAGGACCCCAAACTATGAAACTAGTAGAAGAAAACATGGGGGGAAATGCTGCATGTCATTGACTGGAAGAAGATTTTTAGAGAAGAACTCAAGCACAGGCAACAGAAGAAAAACAGACAAATATGATGATGTTAAACTGGAAACTTTTTGCATAGCTAATAGTCAGCAGAGTGACAGTCTACAGAATGGGAGAAAATATTCACAAACCACACATCGGGCAAGGGGTTAGTGTCCAGTATACATAAGGATCTCCAACAACTCAATAGCAAAGCGAACCAACAAAATCCCCCCCAAGCAAAAAACAAATGATCTGATTTAAAAATAGGCAAAAGACTAACAGACTTTTCTCAAAAGAAGACACACAAATGGCCAACATGTTCAAGCAAATATGATTGCCATCACTAATCATCAGAGAAATGCAAATCAAAACCACAATGAGGTATCACCTCATCCAATGAGAAAGGCTACTGAAAAAAAAGACCAAAAAGCATTGGCAAGGATATGGAGAAAAGGGAACCCTTATACAGTGTTGGTGAGAATGTAAACTATTATAGCCATTATGGAAAACAATTTGGAGGGTCCTTGAAAAATTAAAGACAAACCTGCCGTATGATCCATCAATCCCATTACTGGGTATGTATCCAAAGGAAATGAGGCCAGTATGCTGAAGACCCCTCTGCATGCCCATGTTATTGCAGCACACCAGGATTTGGAATCAACCTAAATGTCTACCAACAGATGAATGGACAGAGAAGATGTGTGTGTGTGCAACCGGACACTATCCAGCCACAGAAGAATGAAGTCCTGCCGTTTGAAACAACATGGATGGAACTGGAGGCCATTGTGCTGAGTGAGATAAGCCAGGCACAGAAAGACAGGTTCTGTATTACTCACCTTTTTGCAGGATCTTAAAAACGTTGATCTCACAGAAGTGGAGCAGAAGAGCAAAGAACAGAAGACTGGAGAGGGCAGGGGAGGGCAGGGCAGGTGGTCAGTGGTACACAACTGTAGTTAGGAGGAGTCAGCTCTGGTGACCTGTTGCACAGGAGGATGACTGTAGGCAGCAGCCCTGCATATTTCTGGGTACCAGAGAGAGGGTTTTTTAATGTTCTTGCCACAAGGAAATGATAATGTGTGGGGTGATGGAGATGCCAATTGCCCTGATTTGGTCATTACCCAATCCATGCATGTATTGAAACATTACATTATACCTCAAAAAAAAATAAGTATAATGTAATGTAGTATAATATAGCATAAGTCCTACATAATTCAATACATAATGTTATATCTCCATATATATGGATAATTATAATATATGAGATATATGAATATATATGGTAATATGAAAATATAATATTGATAATCTATAAAATAGTGTAATATAATATAAACTGCAGATGATTTAATATGTAATGTCACTTAAGTACAATATAAATTATATCATAGGGCATATATGCAGTAAAATGTTGTTGATCTGTAGGGTCATAGACATAAGTAGGATTTAAAGCCTCTTTCAGTCATGGTGCACACTCAAGCATTTTGACAGAGGTTGGACCTCACTGCTCAGCAGGTAAGAAGTGTCACTGTGGGGGTTGTATAGCGTCTGAGTATCAGAGCACCTGAATGGGAGCTGGCACATGGTAGGCACTCCACCAGTGTCAGCTTTCATGATCATGGTCATTCACGGTCATTCATGATCATGGCCATTTCATTCACGATCATGCAATATATGAATATTAAAATATTTAGCACTGCTCAGTATGAATATTAAATTCATATTATAGGACAGAGTGAATTTGGGGGGTTTATTAGATATGCAATCATGTTATCTGTACATAATGACATAATTTCTATTTTCTCATATTTTTAATTGCATTTTTTTTTGTCTAATTGTCTAACCAGCACTTTCAGAACAAAATTAATATTGGTGAAAAGAATCACTTTTCTTTTGTCCCTGACTTCAAGAATATTGAGAGCATTGCTGGTTGTTGGATCCACAGAACATAGACCCACACACAAAGTGATGTTAAGAAAGCACCCTTGGGGG
>JAJEJO010004408.1:459411-477255 GCA_020662805.1 Glaucomys volans
CATAGCAAACCCTGATTTTTCCTTGGATTGTATATTTACTGGGGGGGGGGACTTTGGGGAATTATGGAAATTTGTGGGCTTGTCAATATATGTGCATACCAAGCCCTGATTTTTACTTGGATGGCTTCTTTGGGAGTCTCAAGACTTAATTTCTAACAACATCTACATAGTGAATATACTTATCATGTGGGCTGAATGTTACGTAGGCTTTGGAAAGGTTTACGGAGATGAAAGTGGGGGTACTTGCTACTTCTTCGGCCCTCCTTGGGGCTCATAATCAAGGAACTACAGTGGCGATGATCTTGGCTGGGACTGCTTTATCTGAAGAACAGAACACAAAGTGGATTTAGGGCTTGGTTACATAATGGATTTGACTCATTCCCATTTGACCATGTCAGAGGGCACTGCGGGTAATGTTGGGGTCAGCACTGGCCTTTTCTCCCCAACATTCCAGGGAACCACACCAGGTCACTGTGGGTGACCACAAGTTTGGAGAGTTTCAGGACACACTTCAATTGGGCTTCATTGTGTTTAACCTGGGGACCATGAGTGCTGATGACCACCCACCCCTTATAGTAAGTGTGCTTTATTTGCATATTCACAGAATGATATTCCACATATCTGAGATTTTTTTTAGTGAATTACATGTTGAACTTTTTCCATTTTCTGATGCTTTTGCTTATTCTTAAGAACTCTTTATGTATTAATCAACCCTTTTATAGATTTTTTTACCCAACCCCTCCCCCATATTTATTGTGTAATTTTAATTCTTGTATAACCACCTCCCCCAGCCCCTTCTGGCTTTTAGGTCTTAGTCATGCTTAGAGAGGCCTTCTATAGACCAAGATCTTAATTGGAAAAACAGGCACTTTTAAAAAGTACCGTTTAAATTTAGATGTATGTGACAGATCCACATCTAATTCATTCTGGTGTGCGGAGTGAGGTAGGGATCCAGCTTAAGTTTTGCCCATTGTTTCAAAACCATTTCTCAAATAACTTCACTTCCCCCCACCGGTTGGAGCCACAGTGTTTGCAAATTTCCCCACATAACTTAGTCCATATCTGATAACAAAAACCTAACGCTTTTTGGGGGGAGACCAGATAAACAGGCACACCATGTGAGGATGCTCGGAGTGTGAGTTGGCAGCAACGACCAAAATCTGGAATTCCTTGACTGGGGCACAGTGTCCTAAGGATTAGGTCATTACTCCCATTTATTAAATTGGGACTGTCCCTCAACATGGGCTTCCAAACTCCCAATGGAAGGACCAAGTTTAACCCTCAAACACTGGGAACTGCCTCGGATCGCAAATAATTCATAGGAGTCATGTCTTTCTTTGCTCACATTTAATTTTTATTTTGATTTTTTTAATGCTGCACAACACAATATTTATTTCATTTGTTTCATTTTTTATTTCATTTGTTTCATTTATTTCTTTATTTCTGTTTGCTGCTGTTATTTTATTTACTGAAAGAGAGAGGGAACTTTTGTGGCCTTTTTCTTTTTCTTTTTCTGTAGGCCGCCTTAAGCTTTCTAAATTTGGAACATCTAAGCAAGCTGAAGGGAAAAGGGGGTTTCGCAAAATCACTCGAGGGAAAGGAAAGGTTGCTTTGTTAATCATGCCCTATGGTGGGTGATTAACTGCTTGTTTCTTTACGTTTCACTTTTAATTAATTGTGCTTAAGGCTTTAATTAAATTTGGGGGTTCCCTCTTTAGAGCAGCTCGTACTGACGAAGGTGCATGCGCTGGATGATGTCGCGGCAGTCGTTGAACACACGGCGGATGTTCTCAGTGTCCACAGCGCAGGTGAAGTGAGGATAGCAGTAGTGGCGCCCATCTCCACTAGCAGTGCTGATTCTCTGTGGGCACAAGTGCAAGGCATGGTCAGTGACCCTGCCCAGGAACCTCCAGGTGTTACACAAAGCCAAAATCAAATGAAGGGATGCAAACACCCAGAGTGAATGCTGGTTGGGCACTGGTGAAATGAAAGTGGAGGGCTGGATGGTTTAATCCCTAAATTTGGAATCATTAGAAAAGAGCGGGGACTATAGAAATCTCTACTCACCAGAAACTCATCTCGAATGAAGTACTTGGCCCGGGTCACGCGTGGGTCCTCTCCGGGCTCGGGAGTAGCTATAAAGAATGGAAACATTTTATTAACTAAGGTTATAAAAGGGCAGCGCACAGCTATGACGTTAGCACCACTCTAGCCCCTTAACTTCTCAGCACTCTTGATTTCTCCATATGAAAAAGAGTGGAGAGTTCTGGCTTCCCAGACAGGCCTTTATACCACCACCAATGGGGCGGTGGGAGTTCCCAGCCACCACCCACCTGCCCCCCGCCCCCACTGAGAAAGGAACCACTGGAGTGTGCCCACATCAAACACAAGAAGCCATGCGTACCATCCTCAGGAGTCGTGTAGCGAGCAAATTCTGGAAAGTAGTCCTCAATCTTCGATTTCCCAGCAAGGACTTTCTCAGCGAGCAGATCTTGCTTGTTGAGGAACAGAATCACAGAGATGGTGCGCAGCCATCTACAGAGAGAGGGGCAGGTTGAACACGGGGCCGTGCAAGCCAGGGCCCTGAGAAAAGCCCCGGGCTCCAGGGCAAGCAGGGAGCTGCCCTACCACATACCTGTTGTTCCAGATGCTCTTGAAGAGGTTCAGAGCCTCCTGCAGGCGGTTGGTCTGGTTGTCCTCCCGAATGACCATGTTGTAGCTGCTGCTGGCCACCACAAAGATAATGGCAGTCACATCTTCAAAGAGAGCAAAAGCAGCAAGAGTTAGAAGCAGAAATGACCCCAGTAATTACAAAAGCACATGCCCTTGAATTGCCTGGAGCCCGCCACGTCCATTCGTACCATTGAAGCATTGGATCCACTTGCGGCGTTCATCCCGCTGGCCGCCCACATCGAACATGCTGATGGAGATAAAGGATGTCTGGTTATTTCACCATGTCAAGAAGCCACTGTTTCCATTTTGTATAAAGAGGAATATCCACTTACTGGAAGTTGACTTTGTCCACCTGGAACTTGGTCTCAAAGATTCCAGAGGTCAGGACGCGGCAGCGAAGCAGGTCCTAAAACAAAGCATGGGTCAGTGGATCTCACCGACTTCACAGAAATAATGATTACGGATCTGGAGCACAAATCTTGAGTAGCTGGGCAAGTGGGCTCCAAGTCCTCCGACAGTGAAAAGGTTTGCATACCTGGTCGCTTGGCACGTAGTCGGCCTGCTTGATGACATCAATCTTGTCCAGGAAGCTTGGAGGAAAAGAGAGAAGATACGTGGTGATGTTAAGAGAGCTCACACCAACTGGCACACTGTCTGTGTCCTCCACAAGTCCCGGCTAAATGGGAAGAATTGTCCCAAAGAGATGACAGGCAGCCCAGGACAGGAGGAAGGGCTTTGTTCTTGCTTCTAATTTTAAAAAGCCTAGCTCTGTGTGTGTCAATCAGTAGGGCAAGGACCCCAAACGAGGCCTATCAAACCCTGTAACATTTCATAAGACTAACCAAAAAAATTTCAATTTCCAAATTGTTTGGCATTGACTAAAATGGCACATAGTCTGAAAACTGTATACTTCCATGCCATTCAGCTTCTTAAAAAATGTAATGTGTGTGAAGTGGCACACTTACAGCAGCAAGGACCTTCCCCTCAAGGGCAAAGGAGATTGTTACTCAGAATCTGTCCTTCCTTTTTACTTTTTAAGAATCTCATTGATTAATGAGAACAAAAGCCACTGGCACAAAGGGGCCCCTCTTGCCCTCACTGTACTGAACAGGAAGCAAACACAAAGTCCCCTTCCGATCTGTGATGTCCGTGACACATAGCACTCCAGTTATGGAACTTTTAGTTTAAAAGGGCGTCTTGCCTGTGTTGCTTGACTGGACACATGTTTAGGGAAGTCAACTTTTGCAAGATTGGGGTAATTTAATTAATATGGAAAACTGATGTTAAGACCAGTTTGGATTTTTTTGGGGGGGGTGGAAGTGGGAATTGTTTTAAAGTGGGCAAATCAGAAAAGAATCAGGAAGGGAAAAGAGACTATTTAAAGAAAACCCCGAAGTTCTTTTTTTCCCCCGTTTCCCTTCCTTTTTACCAGTTTGGAGTGAGTCTGGCTGGGAGGATATACTAACTTGCCCAATCAATCTTATATTACAGCGGGGTCCAGAAATAGCTCCCCAGCCACCCTGGCCTCCAGCATATTGCCATGGCAACAGAACCACAGTTCTAAAAATAGATACTCAGCACCAAATCTTGTGAGAAGACATCTGGAGTGTGGCCAGCCAAACTCCAGCTCAACAAACAAAAATAGGCAGCTTAAGAAATGGGCACCGCACCAGGGCCTCCGCTCCAACACGCAGGCGGTTAAACCAGAAGACACTGGTCACTATTCTTCAAATCATCCCCTTAGGGAGGATGTTCAAAAAGTTTTGAGTGGTGTTGTTCTCTTTTTCTGAGTTTTCTTAAACTTCCCATAATCTGTGCAAATGGTGTCACTTTCAGATAAGGCTTCAGGAGTAATGTTGCATTGTTAAAAAAAACAAAAACAAAAACAGAACCCAGAAACTTTTTTTTAAATGATGGGACTATAAAACAAACTACCTGGCTAAACTGTTGTTAGTTAATGAAATTGAAACATGGCCCCCGCCCCCAGCACTCACAACTGGGATGGCTAACCCTCCTAATCTTGTACCTGTACTTAACTCCTGACTTGGATCCAAAATACAAATCGCAAACAATTCCAGGATTTCCATTTGTTTTGTGTTACTATAATTAGTGCTTCCAGCTTTTAGTTCAAACTTTTGAGAAAATCAGGCACTTTGTTAAAGGAGGAGTGGGGGGTTGGGGGCCGTGGGGACTGTTCACGACAGACTTTCTTGTTCCTTGAAAGAATACACAACTTTGCTTGTGTACTAAACTGTGACTCATCTGTGTATATGATAATTGAAAACAATCAAAAGAGCTTCCTATGGGAAAGTGGGACCAGGGCAAGACAAACTGATGGATTTCACAGACCCTAACATTAGCTCACGTGATCTGGAGATGACATCTAGTGTCCGCTCCTCCCCCACCGCATAAGACTCTCCTGCTTTAGGGTCTATAACTGTGCTGCTTTGGGTCTTTGTGTGGCATCAACAAACAAAAGATAGTTCTAATTTTTTTTTTCTTTTTTTATGACCTGGACCACCACCTGCTTCCTATGCGTGCACAGAATGAAGGAGGTCGTAAAGTATTTAAAAAGGTAGCTTTCCAGACGTGTGAACTAGCAACCATGAAGGAGTTAGCCACTGCCAAGGAGCATGGGCCTGTTTTTGTCTCTTCTGTTCTTTGTTATGTTTTTAAATTGTAGCAATAAAAGATAACATTTTTACATTATCCAACACATGATAGCTGCCCTATTTCCCTAAATGCTTGGAGGTCATTTCAATTAATTACTTCAAGTTAATTAATTATGGAGCATCATTTTATTATAAGTAATTATCATTTTGCTCTAACAGGTATTAATTGTTGATATTAAATAGTGCCACTGCACTAAAAAGTGCAATTAAGGACTTCGTAAAACAAATGAATCAGACTAGGACTTTCTAACTGCTAGTGGAAAATTGGTTGGCTTCTACGAAAAGCATCATGGGAGTTGCAGGCTTTTACAGTTTTTTCATTTTTTTCCTATTTTGTGTGCGGAGCCCAGAAAGTAAGAAAGCTGCTTACTACTGGGCGCAGTCGATCAGCTGGTACTCATTGGAGCGCTCATAGCAGGCACGCACTCCCTCATCCTCCCACAGAGCCTTGGCGTGCTCGTAGAATTCCTGAAAGTGAACCCAAGAAAGCACGTTTAGAGAAAGCTGCAAGTGTGCACCAAACCAAGAGCACTGTCACTCAAACTCTGAGGTCATAGCTCTCTGTGACCCACGCTTGCCCATACGTGGGCAAGCCCATTTGATGAATTAATGCTCATTAAGAACTTTAATTCAGCATGTCTAACAAGTTGGCATAGTTAATTCCTGTTCTCCTCCGGTGGTGAACTACTGATCTTAATAAATGTGCAAAGGTAAGATGGTTCAAAAAGAATACTGCCTCCCTGGGCTCTTTACCTATGCACCCCACAGCATCTCAGGACTCGTATAGATTAACTCAACAATTAATATTCGTCATCTTCAGCACAATTTTGTTGGTCCTAATATGTGGACAAGGGAATAATTAAGCCTGTCATAGCTCAGGATTATTTCCCTCATAAAAATTCACAATCTAATAAAGTGAGAACTGTAGCTTCAAGGTGGTGTTCATTTGTGGGGTGGGCAGTCCGGACTGACAAGGGGCAAGAGAATTGAGCTCATCCACCTTGAACAAAGACTTAACGATGTTTTTTTTTTTCTTTTTCCAGCATTAAGGGTATGTTTGGAATTAACGTCCCATGTGTGTGGCCATACTCCTGGCTGGGTGTGGGCATGCCCCCAATGTTCCTAAGGGACCAGGTTACTGTACATGGGAGTGGGGGTGAGGGCTACCAGGGTAGGGGTGTGGCTTACAGGTGGGAAGTCAAAGTCAGGCACGTTCATCACGCTCAGAATGTAGTCCACTCTGAACTGGTTCTCAGGGTTGGCCAGCTCCACAGGGGGCACCAGGTTGCTCATGGCGGCCACAATGGTCTGGAAGGGATGAAGTAAAGCAGTCAGGGGCAGGAACTGCACTGCACGTGTGTGCGTGGGGGGGTGAGCTAAAGAGAGTGGGGCTGCACGTACTTCAATGGCCTCCTTCAGGTTGTTCTTGATGTCCTGCACTTTCGTGGCCTTCTCACTACAGTGGGATTGAAAAGAAAAGAAAATCATATTGCATCCCGCTGACCGCGGTCACCACCATCAAGATACTCCCACTAAAAAGAATAGTATTCTGTTCTTCAAGGGGTTGTGGGTTCGGATCTGTGCAGATTGGAGGCACCTGAGTGTATCACAGCCTCCCAAACGTGCCCCAGGGACACGTGGGAGGGGGAGTGATTAGCAAGTTGGCACCTAGAGAGATCACCATCAACTGTACCAGAGGTTGCACTGGTTAATTTGCTACTTCAGATTTGGCTCCATGGGTTTGTAGCCCCCATATCATACACCGTCACTTCCTAAAAGGCTCCTCCTATTTGGCCCTCATCGGCATTTCTACTGGGGGGTGGGTGGGGGTGCACAGGTCATTAAGGGGTTTAACTTGAGATTCACTGGGTTGCTACTGACAACCAGTGAATGCCAGGGGTGTTGCTAATAATCATTAATTACAGATTCCAGGGCTCTGCACTCCTACTTATTTGCAGCCCTGTTATTTATTTAAATAGTCGCGTGTCTGTCACAGGGAGCTGTTGTTTTGGGCACGGCGGCTAGCAATACTGCTAGTTATGATGTCGTGCATGCTGGCCCCTCAATATGATTAGGAACAGAATACTGCCCCCCCAAGAAGCCCTAATGACAGTGGTAGGGATGTATGTCAGTTCCTGATGCAGCGCATCGTGGTCTTTGTGGAACTGTCTGTATTTAGAGTCAGTGGTAAAGGCCAAAGGGTAAAGGCCATAACCTCTGCCTGTTCTGGTTCCCCAATAGAATATTTTATATCTTTTAGAAACTGGCCATCATTAAAGGCACAGGCAGGGGAGACTCCCAAGCTTTTGTCTTTTTTAATTGTATTGGAGATTGAACCCAGGGGCACTGTACCACTGAGCTACACCCCCAGACCCTTTGAGACAAGTCCTTGCTAAGTTGAGGCTGACCTGGAGCTTGAATCCCCCTGCCTCAGCTTCCCATGTCCCTAAGGTGTTTTTAAGGGATATCAGAGCCCCTTCTGCTTGAGGCAGGAGGTCTAGCCCTGCCTAGAGGGGAGGGGGAGTACCAGTAAGCACAGCGAGCGTCTGCTGGGGGCAAGGGCCTGGGACCAGACGCAGCCTGGCCCTCTAACCGTACACCCGGGCCGAGGGGAATCCTAGTCACAGAGGCAGCAATTGAGGATAAAGCTACTTTTCCTTGCTGCTTGTAGTTAAAAAAACGAGATTCCCACTTATTGAAGTATTCACTTGACTGGCTCCACAGAAGTCACAGAATGGAGACAGAAATTAAACATGACTCCTCCAGAGGACAGAAAATTAAGGCATAGGAAATACAAAGGGGGACTGATGGCAACTGAAGCCAGGGGTCAGTGATGCTACAGGTGGGGGGGGCATGGGGGGCCTTGCTGGGGACAGGGTGGGGCCAGGTTCACATGCATAACAGGCCCTCCCCCCAGAGAACCTGTTCTTTCCTTTTTCAATATAATAGCTAATATTTCCCTAGCATTTTACTGTTATTCTTTGAATAAGTACTTAATTGGGGAATGGGCCTTCATTTTATGATCTCAAAATTCACCCTTTTTTAAGAACTGAGCCTCACAGATGGCCCTTAGACCACTGCTCCTTCACAGAGGGTGCTAGCCAGGTTTGCTCTCATCAGCAGAGGGGAGTGTCTGGTGTGGGGGTGGTCCCAGGAATTCCTCAGGGTCTGCTTAGTGATGGCAGTGTGTGGAGGGGATCAGGTCCCACGGGGCACAAATGGTGGCAAGTGTTTTGTGTCAGGAGTCACGAACAAACCTGAAAATTGCCTCTGGCCCCCAGACTCCTTAAAGCCCACCCTTTTTTTTTTTTTTTTTTTTTTTGTGGTGCTGGGAATTGAACCCAGGACTTTGTGCTTGCAAGGCAAGCATTCTATCAACTGAGCTATATCCCCAGCCCCCTCCTATATTTAAAGGGACTGAGAGTCCTGACCATTCAGTGGGGGCCATTCTGCTTCAGATGTGCAGAGTTAATAATCGTTTCTGAAGTTATGAATTTCCAGCCCTAGTGTTAATCTAAAACCAGTTATTCAGATTTTAGACAGTAAGAGGACATGTTTGACATCCCTAATGTTCACGCTTGAATTCGAAATTTACCTAAAAGCCCCCAGGACAAACCCACTCCCACTTATTAAAAACGGGTTCCCTGTCATTGGTATTGAATGCCCCAAATCTCTGGGTTGAAGGTTTCACAACGGGAAGATGAGGTGTATTTGGATTAAATATCCAAACCCACATACAGCAAGAGAAAAATACTTCCAGAAATGAGATTCTTTCATTCAGTTTGATATTTTGGTCTAAGTAGTAGTATGATAATTGGAAAACTTCCAGTCTTAAAATACGGATATTTTGAGAACGTGTTCAGTATTCATCTACGTATGTGAATAGGTGTGGGAGTATATCAAGTATAAAACAGCTAAAATAGAAATCTAAAATCTAATTCGGGTGTGTGATACTAAAACATAAAATTCTTCCATTGAAGCAATTACTATGTAGATGGAGATGTTACGCTGGGGGCTGCCGGGTTTATCATCATTTGTACTATCGCTTAATGAATTTAACATTGATTGTGAAATTCGGTGAAAACTCCTTAGATGTCTCTAAACTACTTAATGGCAAAATATATTCCAATTGCCAGAATTCTAAGTGACTCAAACAGTTGGGGCTGGGGCTAAAAATGCTTTCAGGATGTCGATGCCCTCCCCCACCCCAAATGTACAAAAGATTAGTGGGGTTAATGTTTTTAACAGGTCCCTGCCCACCTCCAACGAAGCGGCAGGGGAGGGCCACACTGCACTAGGTTTCATTCAGTGCTGTGCCTATTTTTGTGCTTTCGTGGGTACAGACAGACAAAAGAAGAAAGACAGAAGACAGACGCAAGATACAGGGACTGCTGAAACATGCAGAGAACTTTTATTTGACACGAATGTTAATACTTATATTTACTTGTAGACCAGTCACAAGACGTGCAGGCAAGGTATTAGTAGGGTTCAAGGATTTAGGACAACATCTAGTACACAGTAGGTTGCTCAATAAGGACTTGTCATTTTTCAGATGCCAACTTTTGGTACAGCAGATTATCAGTTTCTATATAGGTGCCTTTCAATAGTCATTCTATTACATTCTTGCCAATTAAGGATTTTTTTTTTTTTTTTTTTTTTTGTGGTTTTTTTTTTTTTTATTTTGTTTTTTTTTTTTTTCATTCATCTTTTAAGGTCAGGAATAAGGTAGGCCCCCCCCCCTCCCCCCAGACAACAGAATAGTATTCTTATTAGAGGTTCATAAGACCGAGCAATTCCAGCATGCAAATTGTGATAGGACAAGGCCGGGAAGAGGAGAGACTGTAGCCATCATCTAGGGATAATATATTCTAAAAGAAACAGATGAACAAACATGTGTCAGTCACTTTGTCCCCGACCCGTGTCCTTTGCCCCTCCCCACCCCGGCCACAGAAGCCATTTCTTTGAGAGGCCCTAGGCTATGTCCATTGGACCTGTGTGTTCTCATGAGAAATAGCTGCTCCATCCCTGCATGCTGAGTATGCAAGCAGAGCTCTCGTGGCTCACCTAGCATGCGTAGGCCTGTGTGTACATGCGCGTGGAGATGGTATGGGATGCAGAAAGCAAAAAGGAAGAGATGATGGTAATGGAAAAAATGGATGCCATCATGAATGTCCTCATCCACCAGCTAACGTGAAGTGCCTTGGATTAAAGTAAATTTTATCATTTTATAAAGGCCAGTGGCTTCAAGATGATTCCTAACAATGACCTGCTGCTAAGTGCCAGGGTGTTTTTCAAAATTAAGAACAGTATGGCACTGCATATTTTAATAGAGATCTGAAATTTTAAAATCAGACCAACCACTGGAGGGGTAGAATTTAGTAGATACATTTTAAAAACAAGTAGTTGATTCAAATGGAGAACTGGGGGAAAATAGAAACCATATGGAAAAACATCAATTCTCAAAATTCTAAACTATTGTCTAAAGCTGAAATCTATAACTTTCCCCCAGCTGGATCTAATTATATTTTAGAAATGCTGAAAAAAATCATGTTTTGCACTTCACTCGTTAAGAAGCTGTTTACACGTCATTTGCAAATGTATAACAAGATGGCTGATGGCCCTTAAATGATTTTTATTTTCTTCCCAGGTCTGTGTCCTCAGTTTCCCAGTATGATCTTCATGTTTGTTTTGTTTGTTAAAAAATTTTTCTGTTTTTGAATGTGCCTACCCATCGCTGTTGCTCCTTGCAGCCTGCGGGTCCTCTTCGCCGCCCCTTTTAAAGAGAGATTGAAAGCTCACCTAGTCTGCAAGGCACCGCAATTTCATACAACCCACACACCTCTCCACATTCTTAAACAATCAGCCAAGAGCAAATGCAACAATTCGCGCCCCATCCTCCCGTTAATTCTTAGGTCGCCTTTCTGGCTACATCAGAGTGTCTACTGAGACTGCAGGCCGTAGGGGGAAGAATTCCACACCTCTGCTGCAGAATTAACAGAGCCCTCTGGAGACTCTGGTCGGATACAGGAGGGACAGATAATTATTTTCTTGTGCTTTCACTAAATGTACATGCATTAGGGAACTAGAGCAGTGATTTATCTCACTATTCTTTTGAGAATATGGCAGCTCAGAAGGCTCTTAATTCTCCCAGGTCAGAATCTTCACAATGTTGTATCCAAACATACAAAGGCATAGACAGCAGAGATTTTTGCCCATTATTTCCTGGTGCAAAATTAATAATCTCCTTTCTTGCAGTGGGAGAAACTAGCAACTACCTATACAATGTTTATATTTATAAATAACTGTTCCTTGTAAATTGTCATCAACTGCAATTGCCTGGTTAAAAAAAAAGAAAACCCACTCCACTACCACCAAAAACAAAAAAACGCAAAAAATGTAAAAAACCAAAACCTGATCTTCATAAACAGCAGGAATTGCTCCCTGAAGGTGAAGGTGGAAGGGCAGGATAGCTGAACCTTCAACATGTTTTGTAATTGATTAGCGTAGCTCAACTAACGTTAATGACGCATTTTTGACATTAAACATAAAGAGTTAGCTTGGAGTTAAGAAACCCATATTTGATCTCCATTTCCGAAGGTCAAATTAATATTGTTATTCTCAAAAACATAATTGGCATGGCAGCTTATGGACAGTTAAGGCAAATTTAATACCGCAGACTACAACTAACAAAGGTACAGGACTGGTGGGAGGGGGATGAGAACGGACGGGGGGAAAAAGCCCCGCACCGGCAGACCACCATTTAGGGACAGAGGTCACCATTTCCTAAGGAATTCCTAGTTTAGAAGGAGCTGCAATTGTGGCAATACCACAGTGAGGAAAAAGGAAGAGAGAAGCTTTAGTTGAACTAGGTAAAAATAAGGTATTTAGACCCCCATGAAGAACACCCCGGCATGTCACTTTCGCAGGCTAAATTTAACATCCTCGGGGATCCACAAAGAAGGCAAACTAGGAATGTCTCTTCCTCTTTTCGAAAAGAAAATAGAAAAGAGAAGTTCTGGTTTAGAAGCCTCGTGTGCGCTAGACTGGCTCAATTAGGGAGGGGAACCCTTTCTGTAAAAATTCAAAAATGTTAGGGCAATCTGCAGGGTAATAAAACCTCAAGTGAATTATTTCAAGGAGACTTCTCTTCCATCCAACTCAGGCTAAGGTAAACAGTGGCTGCTGCATCTTTTAAAATGCTAGCCATGTCCAGCTTTAATCAAAATATTTACCCAGAGGGTACGTGGTCAGATTACTTTTGCTTAACCAGTCTCATGAAGAAGTACCCCCTACCCCACAAGTTGCGGGGGGGGGGGGGTGGAATTTATGCAAGATTTTTCTTTAAATTACAGATATAAGGCTAGAAGACTGTTTTAGGGTTTTTTGTTTGTTTTGTTTATTGATAGGACGGCAGTCTCTGCTGGCAGGGTTTTATTCAAGGATGTGTCAGGAATTAATTTAAGAATTGATATGTGACAAGTGAAAGTGACTTACCTAATAGCATATAGGTAACATTAATAATTCATGGAATCATTCTAAAATGCAGGCAAATTAGACCTTCCTTCCCTTCTACGCACTACTCTTCTGAATTCAGAGTTTAAGTATAAAAAGCATCTTAAACTAAAATGACCATTTCTATGGGTGATGTCATCTTTTCCTAAGCTCTGATTATTTGATCTAACAAATTCTAGAATTTTCCATAAAGGACCGCCTTTGGCACTCTGAAGGGTTATAAAGTTCATCTCCGTTTCCCCAGCGCTTAATGCGCAGCACACGGGGGTTTTTGTTTTTTAGGGGTGCCTCACTGATCTAAACTGCCCTCTTGACTCAACCTACCCTTTTGAATCTGATGTGAATGCAACTGAAGGGTGGACTTTCAACTGGAAACAGACTTTGGAAAGGGAACGGGACTGCTAACCAGCTAGTGATTGCAAACTAGTGCCTCGAGGTGCTTGTGATCTGGTGATTAACCACCCTCACAGGAGTGAAAAAGCAGAGGCACACCAATTCGCTTCTGTTTTCACATGTTTTGTTATGGGAGTGAGGATGAGCCCCACCCGGGGGTCTGGGAAGAAAGAACCAAACTCCTGATTTTCTGAGTATCCTCCGTTCGTGTTCTTCATGGAAGCAGGACCCCACACACAGCTTGCGTCTCTTATAAATGCTGTTTCTCTCTCTTTTTAGAAAAGCCCACCTCACTGCAGTATTGCTTAGTGTTGTGTATACCACAAGACCTGAAGGTCATTTCAAAGGCAAAAAGGCCCCTTGACCCAGTCGGAAGAACTAGCTCCAAGCCTTTCCATAATTTCAAAACTCCCTTTTTATTTCTTCGGGTGGGAGTATTGATTTTTAGTAAGGGAAACAATTATTAGCCCATAATGTCAATTCAAAAGGGGCCAATTAAAAAAAAAGAAATTATCAACAAGGGCTATCACTTCCAACTTTGTTTTACTCGAAGATATTATGGAAACAATGTTTTCCTAATGGTTAAAAACATCCTGGGCTGGTTGATGAAGCTGCAGTCTGCTGGGAGGAGGGGATCTCTGCAGTGGTCAGCACTGGCCTGACAAGGGGGCTGTCAAGGCCCGGTCAGCCATGTTGGAGCCACTGCAGCAGAAGCTGCGGCAGACAACCTGGCCTCAGAGACGCTGTCATGGGCCAAGTGCCGTCAACTGTCCTCTGCAAACCAGGCACACTTTCCCGGGATAGGGAGGTGTTTTATATGAACTCTGGTGCTTTATTTTTATTATGATTATTATTATTGCACCAAAGACCAAAGGGAGGGGGGAGTCCTAAAGAGCTCTTAGGATTTTCTAATATGTAAATTAGAAAAAAATTAAGTGTAAATTAGCTGTCCAGCCCCAAACCTACCTATCCTTCAGCCTAAAGTTAGTATAAAATGTGTCACTTGCACTTAGTGCCCTTACACAGATTTGACACTTACTCTCCATTAAACCCATTAACATGCAGGATCCTCATTTGCTTCACAATGGTGCTTTTACCAGATTCTCCAGCACCTAGAAAACGAAAGTAAGTCTCAGGTTAAGAAGGAGGCATCTCACACTTTGGGCAGGGAAAGGACTGCAGTTCGATCCGTTTTGTTTTTCCATAGAAGCAACACAACAAACACAAAGTAACAGACTTGCAATTTTCCTTGACATTTCGACGCAGAGAAAATGAAATAAACATCCAACTGAGTGTCTACCTGCAGTATTTCACCATCAGAACAACAAACAAGAATTAAAGGTTGTGCTGTTTTTGGTTTGTTTGTTTGTTTGTTTTCCCTCCTTTTGAGTTGTTTAAAAAAATCGTGGGGTGTTGAAGGCACAGGCCAAGGAGAATGACGCAATTGTGTCATTTGAGGAGGAAAAAGAAAATTGAAGTTAAAACTGTGAAACTCAATTCTTGAAATGTGAGCACCGACTGGCAAAATGTACACATAAATGTACACATAAATGTATGTGAGCCACATAATTCATTGTTTGTCAGACGTTTCATGGTTAAAATACCCAGGATTTGCAGACAATGCCCAGACACTGCAGTCTCCCACATCACGTACAGATGCAGCACTGCCCTCCCAAACCTGGCACAATGCAGCTGCCGTCCATGCAGGGTCCCCACCCTCGGGCTACTTCATATCTAAACTTACAACCACAATATTACATTTTATCCACTTATTCACCCTCCTCTCCCCCAAAACTGTTATCTTTCTAAATATAAATTCTCTCTGGATACAACCACCCTGTTGCAGAGGAAAATGGAAGACCATCAATTAACTGTCATCTTCTCCAAAAACACATTTTAATATCAAATATACCATTTGAGACCATATTAGCATTAGGTCACCTGCAACAACAATAAAAAGTAATAAAAGGACAAGACTTTGATCATAAGGAAAAATATGCCTGGAAACCACTGAATTTCAAAGACTAAGCCTTTCCCAACTAAGCAGGAAGGGACACACGCCTCCATTTTAAATCACCTTTCATTTGTTGAAAAACAGCATTTTATAGGAAAATGCACATTTCTAACAAGCTAGAGGAGGATTGCTGATGCTAGTTTGCATTTTGTTTTGTTTTCTTGTTTTTTGGCAAATGCACACTCCCTCCACCAAACCCTAGGTGATAGTTCTTTGCCCTCCTCCCACAGAAATCTGTGTGGTTTTTAACCCCTTTTCTTTTTAATTACATTAATTGTTTTGCTTTAATACCCAGATAGCAAAGCATTCCTCCTTCGCTTGCCTTTCCACAATACTGTAATCAATTATCTGTAAAAGTTAAAATCCAAACATTGATTTCAAAGCAAACACTATCTTAATGAGCATAACTCTCATAAATTAAAATATAAAAAGCACTATTAGGAGATTTCATGAAGAGAATTCATAATATTAATCAGGATCTCCAATGTTCTGATTTCAGAATTGTTAAAAAGTGTTAACACCTGTCTTACAGGCATGAATAGATCTGTGCCTCAGTTTCCACATTTATGAAATTAGAGAAGTGGGCTAAAATTAAGTTTTTTGTGGTTTTGTAATTCACCAATTTTCATGTCATTAAGTTGTAAAACCAGGATTTGGAGCATTACAATGTTTCCTCTATGGGAGGGGGGCATTACTTAGTGAAACCCACCATTTTAAAATGCAAAATGTTGTCACTGGCCTGGGCTACAGATTTCTGTGCCAGAGGCTATTACTGAATTGTGACAAAAATATAGTCATATAGACTAGGATACCTTACAAGGACAAGCCCACAGCAAGGTAAGGTGTGTTCAGAGTAACAGTCTCAAATTAAGTGGAGACTTTGAGCACTGCACAAAAGGTGTTAGAAATTTAAGGTACCATTAGCATCACACTTGATTTAAATTAGTATTCAGATAGCAAGGCCCTATTCACAGAAAGATTCTAGACTTTTCCAGGCTGATACTTTGAAATCAAATCATATGCATATTAACATTCACATAGCATAAGTCTACCTTTAGAAGTTTGAGGTGACACCTTGACATATGTACCATTTAATTACTGAAATTGCAAATGCATTAACACCAAAGAGACTTACTTTCACTTAATTAATAATTTTCTGCTTTAAAAATCTGGACCCAGGAGAACAAAGACGTGACCCATCCAAAAAGAACAAACCAAACACCACCACAAAGAAAAAAACAACAAGGCTTTTACATTGTATATTTGATAATCAAGCTGTTTTGTTGAAATGTGACCATGAACTAGGTCTTAACCTAGCCAATTCACAAATTTATTCAGATAACTAAATAACCAAGGAAGTGGAAAACTTCCATTCTAATTAATGCTTGTGTAATTATTCTGGTCATTTCAACAATTTTTAAAACGTTTTGTTTTTTTCCCAAAGCAGCACCTTAAAGAAAAAAGGAGGAAAGACCATCTCCTCACAGTTAAAGATCCACCCGCCCCCCCCCCCCTTTTTTTTTTTTTTTTTGCCAGAGGAAAAACCGCAATCAAAAAGAGAAGAAAAACCAAACAACCAAATGTCACTTGACAAACAACTAATTAATGTCTATTCATCTCTTCCACCTGGGAAAAGCCTTTCCTTAAGCGCTCTCAATCCCTCCCCCTTGTAAAGGACAAATTTTTAAAAACGCCATTTCCAGACCAAGAAGCCATTTACAGACAAATGTCATTTTCCAGTTTTATCTGATTTGTGAATGTTCTTTTTCCTTTATTTTTTTCACAAGGCACTCTCAATGTGGTCAACTAACAGGAAAATGTGTGTGTGTTGTTTTAATGATTTATTGCGCGGGTGGGGGGCGCTGCTGGGGGGCAGCTGCTACAATTAATTCTCTTCTCTGCTTTTCAAAAAGCCTGCAAGTCTGGAAGGGAAAAAAGGTCATACTGTAAAATGACGTGTCATTTGGCTTCATTGGGCACTTTGCGTACTATTTTTTTTTTTTTTTTTTGTCTTATTTTATTTGATTCTCCTTCTCTTCTTTCCACGGCCAGGCCTGGCCCAGGACACGTCTGCTCCGCACACAGTCGGTCCTGCCCGAAACGCACCAAGTCGCGCCCAGCGGCCGCCGCGCTCCCGCCTCCCCCCAAACCCCCCCCACTCCGGCGCCACGACTCGCCCGCGCCCCCTCCCCCCACTGCACCACCTTTACCGCTCCGGTCCTTTCCGAGGGGCTGATGTCACTCGCCCCCCCACCCTCCTCGGCCACTTCCCCCGCCAAAGCCTCCCTTTGGCGAGGCCCCCTCCGCCACCACGGCGCCCCCCAGCGTCACCCCCTCCTCTTCTCGCTCCTCTTTCTCCCCGCTTGCCTTCTCCCAACAAATCACACACCCTACGGAGGCGGGTCCCCCTCCCTCTGCCCGCCACCCCATTTCCTGTCCCCGAAACCCTCTTTTTGTCGCAGTCTCGGGCGCCCGGTGGGCCCCCCCCCCCCCCCCCCCCGGCCCCACCCCTCGCCCGCGCCCCCTCCCCCCACTGCACCACCTTTACCGCTCCGGTCCTTTCCGAGGGGCTGATGTCAC
>JAJEJO010004408.1:482255-514597 GCA_020662805.1 Glaucomys volans
CACGCGGGCCGAGAGGGCCGGGGCAGCGCCGGGCGGGCGGGCCGGGCGCGGGCTCGGCTCCTCGGCGAGGAGCGCGCGGGGCGGACTGCGGGGCGCGGGCCGCGGGGCGCGCGGACGGGCGCAAAGGGGAGGGTGGTGTCGGTCGGACCGCGGCTCCCCGCCCCTCTAGCCGGAGCCGAGGGGACTGATGGCCGCCGCCGGGCCGAGGCGGACCAGAGCAGGAGCTGCGGGAGCTGCTGCCGCCGCTGCCGCCGCCGCCGCTCTTATTGCCTCGGCCCGGGCCTGCAGCCGCCCCGACCCAAATGCGACGGGCGGGGGGAGGCGGGGGGAGGAGGAGGCGACGGCGGCGAGGGGGGTGGAAGGAGGAGGAGGAGGAGGAGGGCTGAGGAGCAGCCGCTGCAGCGGCGGCGGCAGCGGGGAGGGCGGGAGCCGGCGGAGGGAGGCGTCCCCCCCGGGTGCCCGGGAAGGGGGGTCCCTCCGCCCGCGCCCAGCCCGGGCCGGGACGGGCCGGGGAGCCGCCCCCCCACCCCCCTGGCGCGGGCCCCAGTCGGGCCCAGCAAAGGGGAGAGAGGGGGCGTCTCCGAGCCAGTGACGACCCCTCGCACGACGCCAACGCTCCACCCCCCGGGCAGTGTCGCCCAGAGGCCCCCGAGGCCGCCGCTCCCCCCCCTCCCGCGGGCGCCGCCGAGGGGCCGGGGTGGGCGGAAGGGGAGGGAGCGCGAGCCCGGACTTAGGAAAATTTCGAAAAGAGAGAGACACAGAGAGAGCCAGAGAGCAGGGAGTGTGGAAAAAAGCGAGGCGAGCACGAACCAAAGAACTGAGCAACCAAAAAGGAAAATGTGTTCACAAACACACACAAAAATACTAATAAAAATCCACAGTACACAGCGATGGTGGTGTCTGGTGGCGGGGGGATTGGGGGTCTGACTAGATGAGCCGCTCCTCGCGCCCCCGGCTCCGGGCGCCATTGCCCGAGCCGAAGGCTCCACTGGCCCCGGAGCGCCCGCGGCCTCTGCGCTTGGCGCGGCCGCCCAAGTAGGAGAAGAAGGCACAGCCCAGGAACACTCTGAAGCAGCAGGTCGCCCCGAACACGAAGCCGCAGCCACGGCCCTGCTCTGTGCGCTTCTGCAGCAGGAAGTTGAGCACCCACGAGGGGCTGCGCACCGAGAAGACCAGGAAGACCACGAGGGGCAGGTGGGCGCTGAGCGCGCCAGCCTTGAGGGGCCCGGGCCGCCACACGACGCCCCCAACACGCGGCGCCGCGTAGTAGGCGTCGTCTTCGTCGCCCGAGTCAGTGTCCCACGCGGCCCAAGCCCTACTCGTGCCCCCGGCGGCGGCGCCCTCGCCGCCCCCGGCGGCGCCCTCCGCGGCGCCCTCGTCGTCGTCTGCGGCGGCGGCGCCCTCGGGGCCTCGGGCCTCCTCCTGAGCTTCTGGCACCTTCTTCTTCTTCAGCATCTTCTCCAACTTCTTCCTCTCCTTCTCCTTCTTCTTCTCCTCTTTTCTCTTCTGCTCCAGCAGCTTCTTTTCGATCTTCTTGCGCTCCTTGTCGCTCAGGAACTTCTCGGGGGGCGCCTGCCGCGCCAGGTTCTTCGGGGTCTTCCCGTTCTTCGGGGTCTTCTCGGTGTCCCGGCTCTTCCGCGGTGCGAGCGGCTCTGCTAGTGCCGCAGCCGCCGCCGCAGCTTCGGCAGCCACCTCGGCAGCTGCCGCGGCTGTCTTCCTCTCGCTCTCCGCCGCTCGGGCTTTGAGCTTCATGGCCATCTTCAGCATGGTGGCCCGGCCACCTTGGGGAGCCCGGCTCGCGTCTGGCCCGGGTGCCTTGCTTGCCCCCGGCCTCGGGCTGTCCGGCCCCTGTGCGCCCCGTGTCGGGGGGCTCAGCTGCGGTCTCCGCTGCGCTGTCCCGGGCCGCGGAGTGCGGCTGCACGGGCTTGGGGCTGCTGGGCTAGCTACCTAAGAGTTAGCGCCAAAACGGATGAGCAAACGAAAAAGGGGCGAGAACAAACCAAAAAGCACCCAACAGCAGCGAGAAACCAAAAAGCACCAAGAAATGTCAAACAACTCAAAAAAGAAGAGTGCAAAGGCGCGATGGCACGAGTTTGCAGTTACCCTCAGGCGCTCCTTGGTTTGGCTCTTAGGCACGCCAATGGAGAAGAGAAAAAGAGAAAAAGAGAGAATTGGGGGATGCCGGGGAGGCACGGGGCAGGGCAGCGGCGCCGGGCGCCCCTGCCCTGTCCCGGTCCCGATGGCTCTTGCCCGCGCCGGGCGACTCGCACTTCCGCGGGTGGCCCCAGCGCTCCCCGACTTACATGTGAGTGAGGTGCACTCACACGCAAGGCAGTGCCTGCCTGCCTGCCGGCCGCCCGCCGCCGCCCCGCGCCGGGACAGGGGTTCGCTCCAGCCGCGGTGCCGCAGCCCCGAGCCAGAGAGCTAGAGAGCTAGCGAGCGCCGCGCCGGGCCAGCCACCTGACGCAGCCCGCTCCGCGGTGCCGACGCGACTGAGTGTCCCCGCCGGGGAACGGCGCTTTCTAGCCGGCCTGATGACGCCCCAGCCTCTTCAGAGGACCGACCCATAGCAGCGGCCCCTATAAACCGAAGGGGAAGCGCGAAAAATCGGCCCACCGAGGACGCGACCAAACGTGCTGCGGGGCGGCCCAGGGGTGCAGGCGGGTGCGGGGGCGACGCTGGTGTGCATGGGGGGCGTGCAGGGTGCGGGGTCGGGGGGCGCGAGCGCCCCTGAGGCGGTGGGCGCCCGACCCCGCCTCCCAAACCTGCCTCCCAATTTTCGGTGAGTGGTGTAGCCCTGGGCGGCGTGAAAAGTGTGCGACGCGACGCTCGCCCGCCGCGCCTCCTTACCTCCAGCCTCTGCCGGCGCGGGTTGCCCCCCACCCTCCCGCGCTCGGCTAGGGGCCGCAGTCCCCCGGGGCTCGCAGTGCCCAGGGGGGCTCCGATCCTCGCGTGACAAGTGCCACGTGCGCGCAAAGCTAGCGTTCCTGGAGCAGCAGGCGACGGCCAACGCGGAGGCCAAGAGCGGGCGGTGGTGGCCAGAGTCGGGCGCATGGCGTCCTCCAGGTCCTCCAGGTCCTCCAGGTGCGAGGGGCCGTGGCCCCGCTAGGGCGCCGCGGGGGTCTCTGGAACAGAGGGAAAAGTCGTTTATTGAACACGAACTTATTGGAAGATTGTTTCAAAACTCGAAAGTGTCCCGTCCGCTCTCAGGTTTGCGTTCTAGGATGTAGTAAAGAGAGCACTGGGTTTGGGGTAGGAACACTTAGTTTGTATCCACTGGACCTGGGCGCGTTCTTCCCAGAGCCTTGCTGCCCGTCGGGCGTCTACTTGGGTACCATTCATTCCTTCATTCATTCAATGACTTTGGCCCATGCCCACCTTGTGCCCAGGTGAGTTGGGGTCGCGTTGCTTAGGACGATCTGGCCCTGTCTTGAGTGGGACACAGCCCTACGTGTCGGTAAACCCAGGTCTGCAAAGTAATCACAACTTCTCTTCCAACTTTAACTTTTCTTTCACTTTTGAAAAGAGTTCACAAAACTTATTTGGGGTGTGGGCAAAATTTAAAAAGAAAGTAAGTAAATCTATCTACAAATGCAAACACAGTAAATAGTCCCCAGGTGACGGGGTGGCTGGATACTTCCAGAGGCCTCCAACGCACTGTTGGGGATAGTTTTAAGTTAGCTTTTAAAATAAAAAGACACTGCTAATCAAGCAACGGGACAACTGAGGCCCTCCTTTCCCCCCAGTTTATCCAATTTAAAGTAAGAAAATGTGTGACAGATAAAGATGTCGCATATTATTTTTCTTGGCCCCTTCAAGTAGGCCTCTACCCCCATTTTACAAGGCCTGTCTTTTATGGACCTGAAAGGACAAGAGAGCAATTCAAAGTCACCCAAGAATACCTGGAATTAAGAACAGGAAGCCAAACTGAGCCCTCAGACCCTCTCACTTGCAGGCGGGGCCCTCCCTTATGGGTTCTGCAGGTCGCTAACTTTCTCAAACTGCTCCAAAGTTGCTGCTTCCTCTGCCAGACACACACCAGGTCTTTGTCACACACTGATTATGGCCCTCTTTCCATGCAAAAATCTATCACCTTTTGAGAAAAACTCAAAGGAACTACTCACACCTAAACAGAAACAGATCAAAATATTTAACCAATACCCTGGATGTATTCATACAAAGATGTGGCAGGGGCTTCCTATCAATGCTTTTGAGGCTATTTGGAGAGATCATGACTCACTAGCATTCACCAACTCCAGTAGCACCTACATAAAGACAAGGCCTAAGTTTTACATCTTTGTATATTAAATAAAAACTTCTTGGTTGAATTTGATTCATTGATTGTCATTTTTTAAATTGATAAAGACTTAAAAGAGGGAGGAACTTGCCAGAAATTTTTGTTATGCTCCATTTGCTCAAAAGCATCTTCCTTCCTGCTTCTAATGTGGCAAAAGCACAAACACATTGTATTTAAAAGGTACAAGGTAAATAGTAACCAATACAACCTTGATACTTAATGCCGGTAGATACACAGTTATACAATGAATATAATGAAGAGTCTCCTTATTTGGAAGTCCCTGAGTTGGGCTACTGCCTTCCCCTTTTAGATAAATATCACATCTGAACTTTAAAAGGAGTGAAACTGTCCCATGGCATACAGCGACACATGTTCTAGGCAAAGCACAATTGGAACTATTGTCCTAGAAATGTGTAACGCAAGGGCAAGTGTTACTTCTTCCAACTCCTAACCTAGCAAGCCATTCTTAAAAAAAAAAAAAAAAAAAAATTATTTTTAAGTGTAGGTTTCACTTATATTTTATTATGACTAACTATGGATCAACAAAAAAAGCATTTACTTTGTAAATAAACGGCAGCAGGTGGAATCACGGGTTTATAGGTAAGCAAATGACACCAAGAGCTCTGAAACACAAGCTGGTCTGTGGTCTGTTGGGTTTTCTGTTTTCACTAGACACAAAGCAAAAGAAGAGATTTTACTTAACTGGTGTGGTTAGCTGGCACCATCTATAGTTTTTGGTCTCGTACTTGACCTAGCTAAGCCCTAAGTTTTAATTTTTTAAGTTTTTCCAATTTAGAGGTTATTATGTGTGACTATGTCATAAGAATTAGTAACTTATTTGGGGTCATTGCCATCTTAAGTGCCTGGTTTATGTGGTGAGAGTAGAGTGATCCATTAACATAATTCTTGTGATGTCCGGTCTAGAGAGTTTTCCAGTACAAGGGCCCCTCACTTGGCTCAGGGCAAGAAAGGACTGTACGGAAACTTGAGGCTCCAAAGAGGGTTAGAGAGCCAGAATGTCCTCTGTATAAAAGCTCAGGGAGGACGCAGGTCCCCACCCCGCTAGCTCAGGTGACTTGTTTCATGCCAAAGCCAGCAAGTTGAGATAATAACACATCCCTGACCTAAAACTCTAGATCACCTAATGATACAACTTAAACAGATGGTGTCATTTCCTAACAGATAGATGGCCCAGCAACATTTCTTTCCAACATTCTGCATTTTATAATAATGGATGAATTCACATGTTGGGGTTTGAATTCTGTGATCCTGTGAGCTTCATATTTATTTACTGTCTTCCTTGGCTCCTTTGCAGTTCCTAAGTAAGAATGTCTTGTCTGCTTTTAGAAGCAATAGAATTGCTTCAGCATAGAATCTTGAAAATATTATGCTTAATGATGTAATTTAATTTTGAGACAAGAGTGTTTCCTTGGCCTTTCATTTGTAGGGATCATTGTAAACTATTTTCCAAAAGCCCAAAGAAAATATAATATGTTTAATAGCCTAGGAAACAATAAATAGGTTTCCACTGAAACAGAAACTTTAGCTGTAAGGTTTTAATAATAGTGTTTAGTGCTCTCTGTCTTCAAAGTACATTCTGCACTTTAATTAAACTAGAATGACTGAAACTGTTACTGCAAATAAATGTTCCTTGAAGCCCATGCCATATAGGAGATGAAGGCAGGTATTATAAGAAGCATGTTCCAGTCTCAGTTAATCCCTGCAAGAAGCTTCTATTGTGTACAACCATAAAAGTTCTTTTTTTAAAAAAAAAATCAATGTAGTGATCATCTAGGGTATTATTTTTCTTGTCATATTCACTAGTTCATAATTTCAACCACAAAGTAATCTTAAACTTGCATTCAAAACTAAACATGATGTTAAAGTTCATTTTAGTAGACTTGAAATCAACTACATGGTCATATGAAATTTTCTTTAATATCCAACAATTAAAGCTAACATGGGGGTGCAATGGTCAACATGCTTGTGGCCAATTTCTTGAGCCAGTGGCTTTGGGATGCTGTTCATACATGCACTTAAAACCATAGAACACAATATGAGGGTAATTGGGTCTTTCTGAAGCCTTCATTGATTGCTCTCAACTCTGATGGGCAGCACCACCTATGAGAGAAACTTCATGGTCTCCAGGGAAGCCAAATTCCTAAGACCATTAGCACCTTTCTTACAACTTCCCCATGAGCCCACAGTGTATGGGAATTGACTTTTAAGAAAGCTGCCATCTACCTTAAAAGGGAGGAAGCTAACAGAAGGAGACTGTGTATGACCATCTTCCTTTTAAGATTTAAACCAAAATAACATGGCATACATATTAGACCTGGTTGAAGATTTCTATGTGGACAATTTGGGTACCAAGAGGGAGAGGAAAACAGACCCACCCGCAGAATCCTCTGCAGACACAGCAGTGGCATGAACAATTAACTAAAAAGCTCAAAGCAGAGTCCAGGAGGAAGACAGTGTCAATCAGCCCCAATGTCAATACCAACACAATGGAGGTCCACTTAGTGGAGATTCATTTGGGTAAAAGAACATTTAATAGCCCACCACTCCATAGCAGGAAAGCTAATTTTCCCAAACTAAAGTATCCTTCACTTCCCTTGGGGGAAAATTTCATGAGGATTAAGGTAATGGGAAAACCTGTTGCTTAGAACTTTTGAGTTGGCCCTGAAGATGTAAATGCATCCACGATGGGAATAATGCAGGGAGACTAGTTAAAAATGGGAAGAAAAATTATTGTTCTTATTTGCAAGGTACCTTATTTAAATGACATGTTGATCCAACACCTTACTAAATGAATAACAACAGGAAAATCACTTGGTGCAACTGGAGAGGTGAAACTGAGGTTCCAACAAAATTTCCTTGGATAAGAGAAGCTTTAAATTGCACTTATCTTAAAGATTTTAAGCTTTTTCCATCATATGCGATTCTTCAAAATTAGCCCTACGTAATTTGTTGATTAGGCAAAAGATTTTTTAGTTGGATGTTGTTTATAGATATTTAGCAATTCATGTGGCATAATTAGTCACACATTTAATTCATCTAGAAAGTAGGTACATTTTCATCTTTTAGTGTCTGCCTTCACACATTTAAGTGGAAAAATGTGCAATTTATAGCTTAGCTCCAGCTATTTCCCTGGCTTGTTACATGGTGGGAAACTAACTATTGGGGTGTGGAGCTCCCCCAACAGAAAGGCTGGGTCCTCCCTGGCAGGTGGCTCTCCCCAGCAGCAGCCTGCCTCTCTACTGTTCTCCCTGGTTTGTGAGGAGCCCGCTCAGCAACAGCAGAGCCCAGATGGCACTGTGGCTTTTCTGAGGTCTCTGCTGACCTCTGGAAGTTAAGAGGAGGAATTATGTAGCCAAAGCATCAAGTGTTTGCAACCAGCTGGGGATCAAAAAAAAAGGAGATGTTTTTTATGCACTGCAGACTTGAGTTCTACCCACAGCTGTCCTGGGGTCTCTGCACCCCCAGTACTGGGGAAACTGCCTCAGCCCACTTTCTTGAGCATTGCTGTCTCTCAGTGGCTTCAGTCTCTACTACCTTCTCAGATTACAACTCCTTTTGTGCTAATTACACCAAAAAAAATTGAAAGAATGTCACTGACTTTACAAAGAACACAAAGCAGGCTTGCTTTATAAACTAAGCATTGCCAGTTTCTTAAGGAAGGCAAAGGGCTAGGCCTTTGGACACTTCCTACTGCATGGACTAACTGCAGATGGCCAATTCGTTCATTAGGATCCAGGTGACAGAGGGACTGGGAGAACATGTTTAAATGTGTGCCGCTTTGAGGGGATGTTTACATGAAATGAGAAAGTCTGAGTGATGATGAACTTTTTTCCAGCACTTAATTTTAAATTAAGGTGTGTCTAGGATGACAAGCTGATTTAAAACTACCTTGGAAAGAGGGTGGATGCCACTGACCGTGGAAAGCAGTACCTACAGCATGCAGGTGAAAACAGAAATGAATTGAAAAGAACAGCTGACTTCCCATTTCGGAAGGGCTGCAGCTGCAGAAGATATTTTTTCCAGCTTGATCTCCTTATGTGAGAAATTGCCTTTTAAGAGAATTGACCAAGAACCACAAAAGTTAATTAATAGCAATAATAATAATAAAAGGCAGAATCGGGAAGGGCACGTTATCCCTATTAGCCAAGCAAATTATGGAACCCCTCCCCCACTCCCCAGAGATTCCCCCAAGGACTAATAGGTGAATGGCAGCAGCTTGGAATGATTTATTTTTTCTAAGGAACATTAAATACTGAATTGCTCATGCTGAAATAATGCTACAGCTGTGATCCATGGGGCCAGATTTTGGACACTGGCTAGAGTGACAGGTGTACTCACTGAATGCCCAGCTTGGCTGAAATTGTGATGCCTTACTCGAATTTTTTCCCAATTAACTGGTGGTGACTCTAGAACCAGCCAGGAAAGAGCCTTTGTCACAGGCACAGATGACCATGTGCGCTCAGTCTTCACAAAAATGTCAGTGTTGGGGGAGAAGGGAGCTGAGGCTCCCTGATCGCAGAACAAGACCTCCTAGGTGGGAAGAAGAGATCTAATGAGACCAGACCCTCCTGGGTTCTAGGACAAACAGGCCTGCCCTACAGCTGGACTCTTGGAGGACTTCAGTGATCGAAGCAAGCCTAGAATTCTAGGAAACCTGTCACCAAAATTGGTATTATTAGAGGAAGTGACACACAGCTAGAAATGCAGAGTCTAATCTGTAACATACTAATTATACCTATTTTTATCTCAGGGTCGCAATGACATAATACCAAGAAATAAAGACTCTGGGAAACTGGCCTTTCACCTGTGGAAGATACGAACATCTTGGGGGTGGGGGCACCAGGTGAAGCTTCACCAGCTCCGGTGGGACCTGAGGTGAGGAATCAGCAGTCACATGAAGGTGGCTGACTTTCTGGAGAACAATGGGAGGAGGGAAGTGGGGGGCCTGCACACACCTTGCGGTTGTGGGGCGATGTCTGCACACTGGCACAGGGTGACTGAAACGTCAAAGACCAGCCCGAGCACAGGGCTCTGGTCAGGGCAAGGAAGCAAGAAGGTGTAGCTGGGTTGTATCAAGTCAGGAGAGACCCTAGACAGAGCTCTGGGTGGTTCTCTCCATGCGCAGCAAAGGCCCTAGACTCCTATCTTGGGTCAAGATGGTGGCAGATGGCTGAACCATACCAAGGAAGTTGCTATAAAACTTGGTTGAGAACAAGATACATCTGCTCTCCAAGTTAAGTGGATATTCCATTTACTTATACCTATTGAGGCATCCCAAAGTCTAAAAGCCCCCAAATCAGTGTTACTTAATCTGGGCCACTGGGGGGTACTCCATAACAGGATGACTTGAAGTCATTTTCAGCCTGAAAAGTGAGTTTCTTAAAGTCTTCTATTAATTTTATCAGTAATTATTTTAAATACACCATTTCAATGATACCATGAGTTAGTTCAACTATGAAAACTATTGTTGACTAGTGTGATCCTCAAGTAGACTCAATTGTTTTAATTATAAGTGGAAAATACTTTTATATTTCATTAACTCTTGCACATTCTTAAATGTGTTAAATAAATGTTCCTCAACTTGGCGAAATGGCACATCTACTAGATTCATTGGGTGGAGGGTAAAGAAGGCATATAGATGGGAACATTGTTTAAAAAACAAAGGAAGAAAAGGAAAAAAGATAGTGGTTAAAGAACAGAAGCCTACCACGAAATATTTAGCTTCTTTAGAAAAGGATGCCAAAGAGAGAAGAGGTTTTGAGAAAAAAAAAATTAGGTGCATGATTTCTAAAAATTGGAAAGCAAAACAACAACTCTGCAAATGAGAAAAAGAAAGCCTGAAAACCCCACGTAACAACATACACACCCCTGTCGCTCAGAGTAATTGGACCCTTGCTAACCTTCCTCCCAATACCTGACACTTCTGTGAAATCAGCCAGCTGTCGCTCTTTTCCTTTCAGAAACACGACATTAATTTGTCTAGCAAAGACCAATTTTATAATTCTGGGTTCTGTTTAATGGGAGTAGTAACAAATCTAAGTCATCACTTCTTCACCTTCTTTTCCCCCTGAAATTCTCAGTGCATGGTGAACTGCTGAAAACACGTTTTTCAGGGTTCTATGATTGCTAACATAAAAATAAAGGATCAAGGCTGGGCTTTGGAGGTCTGTACCCCAGAGGAAAGTGAAGTCAGATCGATCAGAAACAGTATGTGGGTACTATGAATACTCTCCTTTGGGCTGAGCTGTCTGCAAACAGAAATTACATGCACGAGACTTTATAAAGCCCTTACCCCACTTTACCTGCCTCTTCTACCTCCCTTCTTCTCACCTGCTTGGCTTTTTACTGCACTGAGTGATCAGAGGGGGAAAAAATGCAAATTGCAAAAGTCTAAATGATCTATGCAAATGAGAAGAGAAAGAATTGATTATCTAGTCTCAACCTTGGTGATTTTGAGATAAGGATGGGAACGGGGTGATCAGTTTTTTCAAGGAAAGAAGTCATGGACATTTTCCTTTTTCTACAAAACAACACCTCTCATCTTTATTTTTCACTAGCTGGATTGAGTTGGTTGTAACCCAAGACAAAATGAGGGTAGGTGGCTTCAACTTCCTTTAAATTCTAAGATGGCTGCAGGCACTACACAAATCTTGATTCAGATAATGGTGTTGCTGAGAGTCTAGCCACAGATTCCTCTCCCTACCATTTTCCCTCTGTGACTGTGGATGCAGCTGCAGCGGAGACCTGCCTGCCCTTCATCCCCTCCGCCCCTCTGCAGCGACTTCGGATGGCTACCGCAGAGGAGGCAACTCGTTTTGGCATCTGTTCCCCTCCTCGCACTCAGAATGCAGGGTGGCTTGGGGCGAGCTTTCTCTGATTCCCTCAAATAAGATTACCTGCAGCATTTGGGCTGTGCTGGGGGGCTTGGGGGCAGTTAACTGGATGAGCTGATGGACTCCAACATTCAGGCAAACTGGTTGATTTGTAGACAAAACATCCAGATGCTTTTTCATAATTGAACTTTCAACCAAATTGACTGAATGCTTTGGTGTCACGACAACAAAAGCTCAAGTCAGAGAAGGGCACCAGGATAGGAAATGTGTAGATCGTGAAGAGCCAGAAGAAGGGAAGAACACATTACATATTTCTAGCAATGAAAATATGAGTTGTTAGGTTGTGCTAAATGACTCAAAATTTACCAGAGCAAAGTTACAAGTGAAAGAATGGGTCTTTGGGGTTATATTGTCCCTATTCGGTTCTGCTGCTACCAGGAAGTGGCTGAGAGTCCTCATTTTCCGTGCTCTATAGAATGTAAACGGTTTAAATTAAGAAGCCATCTAATCTCAACCAATATTAATTCTGACATGAAAAATGAGACCAGTTCTTCACACATGATTACAAGCCCTACCACTTCCCATTAGCAGGGCACCTCACTGCGTGTCTCAAAAAGCCGAAAATTTTCCTTTTCCAAAATGCCTCCTTATTTTTAAGATGACACACATCCTAAATACTTTTCTTATTCGGATATTGCAAATACAAAATCTCTTAATGTGGACTTCCTCTGATGCCCAGGCTGAACATACCTCTGTATCTGATTTGTTCGGGTTTTTTCCCCTCTCTAGACTACGATCCTTTTGCAGTGAGGTATCTAAGCAGCCCGAAGGCCATAACCAGGATGCCGTCTTTGCAGCTTTCTCTCTCCAGACTGAAAAGATGGCCCCAATATTGCTTTCCATGTAGAAAAAAGAAAATCAATAGGTTCTAAAGTATTTCTAAAGCATTTTCCCCTAAACTGGTCCATTAAAATCAGCGAGATCATTGTTTCCACCTCTGTGACAGGCAGAATCACCGTGCACGGGGACAGGGACACATGTGTGATGGGACTCGGGCAGAGAGGCTGCAGTTGTTCTAGGGAGAGAGCTCTGCTTCCCTGCAGTGTCGCCTCACCGGCTCCAGGACCACTCTCCCGGTAAGACTCTGCAGATGTTGTATTCTGCCTGTTAATCCCCTGATTAAGTGTAGAAAATAAAGTGGCTTTCCTTGTAAATGCCCATAATTCACCTACCACAAAGCCCAAGTCCCCGCGGTTTCATTATCAGCTGCCCGTTAATAAAAATCAAAATTACAAGTGTCTCCAGCAGCCTGGCAATTGAATGAGGGGAAGAAGGAACCCCAGAAAAATCACAAAATCACAATTGTTGAGGGAGGTTGCCCCACGGTGTGCCTCCAGGGGTGGGGGGTGGTGAGTCACGCCAGTCGGGGTTGAATTTGAGGCTGGGGGCTATCGTAGCGACAGCGCTTCTAACATAGACACTGTGTGTACCACCACGCCACCACACAAAGGCAGCCGAGCCGAGCGGGCTCCAGCCGCCTCTCCTGCTCCGTGCAGGTCCTCGGCAGAAGCTCTCAGCGCAGCCTGCAGTCTATGCTGCATGCAGGAAGGAGCCCTGGAACCGGGAAGAGAGGCAGCAGAAAGCCCCAGATGATGCACCTCTGTGTCTATTTCTTCCTCTCCGCTCTCTTCCTCCCAGGACTCACAGCTACCTGACACTCCGGGCACCTTCTTCCTTGCACTAACCATTCCAGAAGCCAAGCCACTTTCCAGGTCTGAGAGGGTCTCGGGTTCACTTTTATTTCTCAGACATACAAAGAAACCCTTTGGAGCAATCCCCTGGTGCCATGCCTGAGTCTAGGACAGGATGGACAGGGATACGGGACCTTCCTACATTCCTGCCTGGGCTGTGTGGCCTCTCCACATCTGCTTCTCCAGCCATAAGCACTGCCTCTGCATGTCTGAATTTCAGTCCCCAGGGCTGCTGGCTGTGTCCCTACCTCTAGCTCCAAGGCCCTTGAATGTCCACAAGAACTATGCATCTGACTCAGCACCTGACATTCAACATGATTTTCAACCCTGGGGTGTGTAAGTCCTCCAACCGGTGTTACTGAGCACCAGCTGGGAGGCCCGGCCTGCGGATGGGAAACACATCTTGCCTGCCTCCTGAAGGGAAAGGGAGCAGCCAGCACCAGCAAGTGGCTCATCTTTGCCCCTCAGGCCCTTTCTTCCACAACCCACCCCGAGAGACACAGCAAGGTGGCCTGCAGACCTGGCTGGGGCCGCTCGGGGACAGGGAAGGTTTGGATTCGCTCCAAGCACATCCATCACTCCTCAGCTCAGCGACAGGCGCTTTGTACTCTGCACCCCACATCCCCTTTAGAGGCCCCCTCCCCTCTCCTACCACAAGCCTCTCTGTAAAAACCAACACCATCTTGTTCTTTCATCATAATTAAAGAGCTGTCAGGGAAATGGCATGGCTGCTTTTGCTGCTATTGAAATGACCCTCTCTCCGTCCCTCTTCTCATCACTCACTGGCTAAAGTGGTCCTTTTTCTGCTTGAAATCAGGCCCTTTGGTGATGGGAATTGTGGCTGTAAGCAGAGTGTTCTAAGCAGAATCCTAACCTCAGAGGGTCGGGAGGAATTCACGCTCGGCATCAGCCTCGGCTGGCAGCAAGGTGCCGGCGAGGACATTTTCGTGCTCAGGAACCGGGAACCATGGTGCTGCTGCCGCGGGCTCCGGCTCCACACAGCGTCTCCTAATTACAAGTCATCGCCAGGGCACTCAGTTTAGCAAAACTTGGAGGCTCCACACTGACTTAGCCAAGGGGCAGGAGGAAGCTATTTTGAAGGAAGTAGAGAGGTCTGATCTGGAAGATAAAATCCAAGTGCCTCTCTCGGCTCCGAGGGAGCTGTGCCTGCCTGCCTGCTTGTGTGTGGAATAGAGCCATAACTGACACGCACAACTGATCGCCCTGCTCCTGGGTGAGTGTCACCAAGCTGCACAAGGGGCACATTCTGTGCACAGTGGACTCTGCAGTATTGAAGGGTCTCTCATGACAGTGTCATTCTAATCCTGTTAGCCGTCACAGAACGTGCTAAAGGCATGTTTCAGGTGTACCGTTAAAAAGGCAAAACAGAAGAACCCACCCCGAGCATTGCTGAACTCTGCTGTTAGAACCTGTGGCACACGCAATACCTGTTACGCGTGCTATTCATGATATTCGTCCTAGCTTCAACTACTTTTATTTTGAGGAAACCCAGGTTCACAGCTTTCAAAATTAGCTTAGTTTCCTTTTCCTAAAAACCATCCCTCTTGGAAAGGCCCCTTTCAAGCTATACTGGGGAATGGACTGACAGGCTGCTGGGTCCCTAAAAGGGCACACCAACATCTGGCAAGGCAGTGGCACCCAGGCCTCCCTCCACTGGCTCATTAGCTGTTCAGACAGCTCCTAGTAACTCAGGGCCGAGGTGTGCATCAATCCCAGGGTCGCTGGGCACCAGCGTCTCCTGGGCTACAACCACAGGGCAGTCGGGAGCTGTTCCGTCAGCAGCGAGGTGCTGTTGTGCGCTGGCCTGACCCTCAGCTCCCTTGCTCCTTCTCCCCACGCCCCCGCACCACCCTTTCATTTCTTCTTTAAAGAAAGCAGAGCAACCATAGAGTCCTCGCACCTCTTTTATTTCCTGACTGTTCAGTGTCTCAGCCCTGGATGTTGAGAAGCCTGGGGCCTGTCGTTACCAACCTGAGCTAAGTGAGTACGGCAGCACTGAAGGGCAGTAACCAGGACCTGACTACCATCCACACGGGGGTGTCCACTTGGAGAAGCAACACCAAGGGACAGCTGATTTTTTTCTTTGGGGGGGGGTGTGCAAGAATTCCTGTGTCCTGGGTCACAAGGGAGCAAAGTTCACTCACGGGAATTGGGGTGCTGGGCAGACACAGCCCTGAGCAGGGGAAAGTGAAGTGGGGAGGGCAGGTGACTGCCCCTAAAGCCCCCTCCCCATTCCACCCAGTGCCCTCTTTTAGAATTCTCCTCCTAAAGACCCCGTTATTAAAAATGTGACTTGCTCAGCTTTTGACCTCACAGAGCCCTTTATTAAAATGCAAATATCCCTTAGGAGTAACCCCCTAAGCCTTTGCCAGCTAATGGGATTAACTGAACAGAACACGGCCCCTGCAGGGAGGTAAGGAGGCCTGGGGCCAAACCTCCACTTCTCAGATTTGCCACAGACTCATCCCCGAGCACCCTGAACACAAGATTCAGGCATTTATCTTTCAGTTCCTTTTGCGGGTAGTGCATTTTAAGGAGAAGCCAAAATTCAATCATGTTGCAAATCTGAATTGTACTCAACGTTGAACAAAACTCATCCAGGAGTTCCTTCAGTTCAGCCATCCACACAAAACAACTTCCCTTGACTTATTTATAACATAGAAAAGACTATCTGTATATATGCACGCATATCTTAAAAATATATAAAACTCATCTATCATGTGCTGAATAGTGCAGAGATCTACAGACAAGAAGTCACTCCAAGGATAACAAATAAGTATCTGTGAATGGGAAATAAAATTCTGGATATTAAAATTATACTTTTCTTTCCATAGACTAGGAATTAATGAGAGTATTTGAATACAGAATATATCTGTTTTAGAGAACAGGAAGAGAAGCCCAGAGCTCAGCATCCACGGGGGACTGCGGGAGCTAACATGGAGGAGCAGGGCTAAGCTGGTAGGCTGCTGCAAACTTTAGACACTCCCCTACCCCACCTGCAGAGCTCTCATCCTCGACATGGACAGAAGATCCTATGGTTAAGTGGAAGAATATGGGCCCACCTGCTAAGGGAATTTTGGTTCAGACCTGGAAGATCCTGGAAAACACAGTTTGGCTCCAGATAGAGAAGAAATGAAAGAGGGGATTGGCTCTCAGTACCAACCCTGAGTGAGGCCCTGGAGTTCCTTCTTAAAGCAAGTCCCTAGACATGGCCAGGAACTCTCTGGGCTCCATCTCCTGGAGAGAGAGCATGTTCAGCACTGTGACTGAGAAGGTGTCACCAAAGGCCAATGTCTGCCCTGGAGCTCAAGAGCATTCATCACTGCAGTTCACTGCTGTCCCTGGACAAACTTTCAGCCTCAAACTGGCATGGAAATCTGAATGGTTGTGCCTATCAAATGTCTAGACAGTTGTTTGTTTTGACCCAAGTAGATCCTTCTGGGTTTTGTGCATTTTAATTATCAGTACTCACAATAATTTTACGTAAGCTCTGATTTGGTTTGCTCAGCTGGGTTGGAGATCTCTTGAAAGGCCACTGAAATCTGCCTTTGACCATCATTCAATCCTCTCCATTGTTGCTCTCTACTCTCAGGGTGATCCTTCGCAGAAAGAGACCACCCTCCTTACCTTCATCGCTTTGGGAAGTTCAGTTTGACTGTGGACCAATAAGTGGGCAGCAACGTCTCACACCTTGGTCTTCCCCATCGGGAAGGGCACATGTTGTGAACTCAACTCATGTATATTGAATGAATGAATGAATGAATGAATAAAAACGCCCAAATTAAGGCAAACTCACCGGCCCGGCAAGGACTCTTCCTCCTGAGAGGCATGGCAGATTCTTGAGCAGCTACTGTGTGCTGAGAGGTGCTACTAGAGAGGCAAAGAGGAAACAAGGCTATTTTGACTTATAAGTTAACCAAAAATTAAGAAAAACTTATCAGTGAGGGAAAATGGGTATATGTGTGCCCCAGACTAGCTGGTATTCCATGCTCTTTGCCAAGTTGGACATACCCCGCGTGGATGAGAAACCTCAGACCTGCCAAGGTCAAAAACTTGAAAAAACTAACTTGTGACAACTGCTTTCATTTTGGAACTGTGATGGCCCCTCTCTGACCCTAAATTAGGCATGTCATTTTATTCTAAATTTCCATTAAATACTTCCCAACACTCTTTCCTCCTTCCTGAAGAACCCCATGACCCCCGACTCCCCAGTAGCTCCAAATGTCACAGAAGGCCCACTGTGGGAACATTCTTGTGGCCAGTTCTCTTTCTTGGCTATTAGAACAGCAACTGTTTCTCCCTCCCGGCATTGGCCCCTAATTGGCTATTCCGCTAAGTCTCAAAGCAATACAAATTCTGCTCAAATCAATTATCAACACATTTCTAACTCCTGGCACTGGGGAGGAGAGGGACTCTTCCTGGTGGGGAGGCTCACCGTGAGAAGGAGCTGAGCGGGCCAGCCTGAGAAGCCCCTTCTGCCTCTGTGGCCATGCTTCCAACAAAAGCCCCCCCCCCCCCGGGAGAACGGGGTCCTATTGCAGCCACCCAGGACAGAATTTTTGGTGTTTGTTCACTTGAGCTGATGAATGAGGCACAGGACACCAAGAGGCAGCTGAGGGAATGTCCCCAGACCCAGGGCTGCGCCAGTGTTGCATCTGCTGAGCTGCCTCTCCTGCCTGACCCCTTCCCTGCGCCCTTCCTCATGGTCTTCCCTCTCTAAGGAACATACTCGTTTGTCAAGGAGAGCGTGTGGAAAGAAAGGAAAGAAAGAAAACAAGCAAACAACAAGACTGTAGCTGGGGCATATCTCCCTGCAAAATTCCAAGGATGTCCTGGACCCCCAAGGTGCTCACTTGGTATAGACAGAGTTTGCCTTTAACCTAAGGCTTCGGCTTTGTTTTGTTCTGGGTGATTATTTAATAAAAAGAGTCATGAAGATCAGATTTTTTTAAGGACAGAAAGGTCCACCGTGCGCCAGATTTCTTAAAATCAAACCAAACCACTAAGTGGAATAAGGATGTGAGAACACTTGGAAAATCAGATGGTGGGACTAGGGGAGGGTATTCCTAATTCCAAAATAAGACAAAAATGGAACAATTGCTTTAGAATCAACAGAGAGGGCCATGGCCAGAGCTGAGAGGACTTGGATGGCTCCATCCTGCTCTCCTCCAAGGCTCCCAGAACCCAAATGGCCTTGTGGGGTGGAGGGACAGGAAGGCCTGATGCCCCCGCCACCTGCTGAGCTGGCCACCCCTCTTCCTCTCCTTCGCCTCCTCCCCAGAGCCCCTGGGCTGCTCCCAGGAGAGGCTTCCAGCTCTGCCTGAAGCAGCTTGAGTTACCTGCAACCTGATCCTCTCTTGCAGACTGGAAGTTACTAGAGGGCAGGGACCCCATCTGGGCTTAGAGCTGAGCTTGGCAAGGGTGCCCTTTCCCTCATTTTTCTTTTTCTTTCTTTCTTCTTTCCCTCTCCTTCAAAACTCTTATTTTTACCTCTGGGCTTATTTCTCTTTTCTCTTCGTTTTGTACCTTCTTTTCATTTTCTTTCCTTTTACAAATAAGAACTAAGGGAATTGGTTTTAACTTTTCCCACCCCAGCAGAAGGACTGAAAAGTTGAAGAGCTGCAGGCAACGCGGGAGGACCCGGGTGACTTCTCAGGAAACTGACCTATAATGTGCGCCTGGGGCAGGCGGGGGGAGTGGGGAGCATTCTAAATACAAAATTGTTTTCAAACCATAGTTCATAAATCCCCTTCTGAAAAACATCCATATGTGTGGGTAAAGAACATGAGATAAGGAGAAATAGTCATAGCAGGATAAGGGCAGGGTAGGGGGATTTCCTGTAATATTTATAATGTCATTTTAACAATAAATACAATTTCTAGAAGAAAAAGGGCCAGGCCCAAGTGTGGGTTCCAAGTCCTGTAGGAAGCGAAAGTGGGCAGTCTGGCCCCATGAGGGAGAGTTCTAAGTGGGTGTGGTCCCCTATGAGGGAAGGATTTGGGCATTTGGGGGGGGGGGACTGGCAAAGAAACCCATCAAATAACAGCAAAGCCCCCTGTCCCCCACAAAAGTTTAGGATGGCAGGAATGGTGTTAAAACCAAGCCCCCAGGGACCCAAGAAGAGCTAACTCCAACCCCAAACGCCCCCAAAACGTGAGTCTCTTTTTCCGCCAAGGTTTTTTCCTACATTTGGTCTAGAGAATTCTAAGTGGTCCCCATTTCCTGTGAGCGCACCCAGCTATTCTGGCTCTCTGCTGACCTCTGGTGGGAAGCAGCTCCCATCAGCCCAGGGAAGGTGCTAGAAAGAGCAGCCCACCTGTACCCCCCCTCCACCATGGCACCTGTGTGTGGTGGGGGGCACTAACCTGCCTGAACCAGAATTCAGGGCCAAACATCAGAGCCCCAGGGAGGAAAGGGAGCAAGAAAAACTTTAAGGATCCTCAGAAGAACAGGGGTACAGGAAGGGAATTCTGCAATGAAGTTATTACCTTAGAAGAAAAATGTTTATGTCAGGTTGGGGGAAATATTTGCCTGAATAATTTTTTTTTTATTCAGTTCCTTTGACTTTTCAATTTTAAGAGGAGAGGAGAAAGTATGAAAGAGTGTTGAAGTTTGGTGGAAAAGGACTAAGTTCCCAGCAGAGCATCTGGCCTAGGAAGACTAAGTTGCCCTTCTTAAGCAAGGGACCTCATGATTTCCCAGTGGGGAGGGTGGGAAGAAGGGGGACGGGAGATGTCAAGAACCCCTGTCATGGAACCAAGGGATTTGGGCCCAGACCCCTCTGCTCCAGCTTCCCCCTCACTAGAAGGAGAAGCCTGTGTGGCCTTCCCCAAGTCCAGTGAGGGAACTGAGGTGGAGGGGGGTTCTCATTCTTGGACAGGGAAGATTAAACATCAAGAATGCCCTTCCCTGCTGGGGTGGGGTGGGGGCTGAAGAAACAGGAGGTGTTGAGGAAAGGACGAAATTCAAATTTAGCCCTGGAATCCCGGAGGCCCTGGAAACAGGCATTTCACAGGCTCCCCAAGCCCACTCCCTTCTCTGTTACTTCGTCCCACAGGGTCTCAAATGCTCCCTCATCAGAGAGGCTCCTGGGGTTTCCCTGGTGGAAGTGGGACCTCTACTCATCTGTCTTTTTTAGCCCTTGATTGTGGTGGGAGAGTTCCTCGCACCTCTGACACAAGTGAAAAGGACCAGGAATTGTTAATTATTTACCAAAGGACAAAAGATGGCCCAACTCTGATTCCTACACAAATCTGCCACTCTGGAGATGTTCTGGGGCAGGTATAGTGTGTGTGTGGTTGAGGGGGAATGACAAACTTCTTCTACTTAAACTTTTCCTTCCCCCAAAAAAGTTTTAAAGGGAGACAGATACCCCCTCTCCTTTTCTAGTAGAGGAAAATGAGGACCCAGGAGACCAAGACATTTGCCCTACCTCTCAAACTGTTTCCCAGCAGAATCAGGGCAAGGCGCTGTGAATTTGGAAGTCACCCCTACTGTGTTTTCCTACGCTAGCTAAGGTCTACAAAGCCACTAATTAAAATACCAGGATCTCCTTTAAAGAATACCCGGGGGGCCTGGGGAGCAGGGGCTGCCTGCGTCCTGGGAAGGAGGATCAGGGAGGGGGATGAGCAGCCAAGTCTTGGGCACTGGCGCAGGGGAAGAAGAGTTTTGAAAAGCTAGGCTCTCAATAGTAAAATCGGAGCGCCATCTGCCAGCCAGTTCTGAGAATCTGGCTTTATTTTATTGTTTCTACTTCCCACCCCTGAATGGTGGGTGTTCTCATTTCTTTCCATTAAAAAAGAAAGAAAGAAAAGAAAAGAAAATGTATTTCTTGCCAGAAAGCCCCTTCCCTAATAAGAATCCTATCTTTAAAAAAATTCAGGAGAAAGGGAGAGAGGGAGAGAGAGAGAGACTATGAATGAACACAAACCAAGAAAGAAAAAGTAGGAAGTTCCTCAGGAGGCTGATTTCTGAACTGCAAACTCCAGAGGAAGAGGAGGGAAATCCCCTTTCTACCTAAAGCAGTTCTCCTTTACCTGCAGAGCTGCCTTAAAGTCTCAAGTTGGAACCTGACTTGGGGGATCAAGGTTGTGGGTGGGGGAGACCTTTGCCACCTGTCAGTCTGAGTCTTGGGGCAAGATGGCTGCAAGGGTTTGGGATCCACTCTGCACTTGAGAACAAGTTCCCGTCCCGAGTCCCTTTCCTAACTCTACCTCACACACAGCACTTTATGTACACTTCTGTATTTAAAGAGTTGAATGCAGAAGCACACTGGCTTCCCCTTGGACCATCAAATGCAGGCCCCTTCTCTGACCATGGCAGGACCCAGGAATACTCATCAGAATCATCATAAATACTGTCAATACTTTTAAGAATCAAAATTTTGCCTTTTATCAAAATTTTGCCTTTTCTGAAAGTCACTTGGCAAATGCATGGAATCACAGAACTAAGTGCTAGAATCAGCCAAGGTCACAGGGATGCGACCCCCCTCCCTGCCCAGTTTCTAAGCCAGTGCTCTCTTTCCACTATCCTAGGGCCCCCAGAGTTGGGCATCCTGTATCCACCTCTTTCCCCATGGAGGCAACTCTTTTCCCTTTTGGGGCAGCATGGTATAATCACAGTAAGCTCAAAACCCCAAACCATCCAGACCAGACAGTTTTCCAAGTGCTACACAGGTACTGGGCCCCATGAGGGGCTTTGCCAGACCTTCCCCTTGGAAAGGGGAACCCTTTACAAGTGTCCATCTGAAATCCTGCCTGCCCACTTGCTTTGCAAAACAAAATTATCTACTATACTTTCCCTTTTAATATTCAAACAGGAAAAAAATAAAATAAAATCACATCAATTCTTAATTATAAAATAGCTACAAGTTTTTTGGCAATGCACTTTAAAAAAATTTTCCCCTAACGTCTGGGCATTTGTTTTTGGGTTCTGACCGAAGTCTTCTAAGCATTTCCTTGGAAAGAGATTGTACTTGGTCCCAGGCAAAATGTCAAAACCAACATTCTGAAAGCTTGCCTTGAATAATTTCTAGGACTCTGTAGTAAGGAAGTATTATAGTTAGGGGGCTCCTGGCTCAGCTGAACTGAGGGCATAGCAAGCTAGTCTGAAGACAAGATTTCTATTTCAAATGATCCTTTGAGTTTCACAAGTCCAATGTGTGATTTGCCAAACTACCAAACCATTTCTGCCCCTCTTCTTAATCCTAATCATAAGAGTGAGGGTGAGGTTTGTGACTCAGTGGGAGGTGCCTGCAGAGCCTGGGTTAAGTCCCCAGCACCACAAACAAACAAACAAACAATAACATCAACAACTCTCCCGCAAAAACCAAAAGAACAACCTTCTAGTAAAAGCTGAAGTGTTTAAGTACAGTGCTTCTGTGGAGTGGAGAATTGTCACTGTCTTTATTTACTTTTCTGGCCTTTGCAATGGAGTTACAGGTACAAACTCCAAACTTTCTAAGGAGGAAAAAACAAGCAAAAACAAAACAAAACAAAAACCAAAATAAAAAAGTCTTGTTTTAAAAAAATTAGGGCTGGAGATATAGCTCAGGAGTAGGGTGCACGCTTAGCATGTGAGAAGCTCTGGGTTCCATTCCCAGCACTGGGGAAAAAAAAAAAAATCCTGATGAATGTGTAACAGCTGAACACTCTATTGAAAGACCACGTGGGGCAAAATTAAAAATATTTTGGCCTCAAAAATACAATGAAGAAGTCAAAGTTTCCTTCCATAATGGTGATTTGGGAGAGAGTCAGATTAGGTAAAAGTGGGTGGGTGGGTGGCGGAGGAGACCACTGTTGGGTGATTTCACTTAGCCCTGTTCTGATGACGCTAAGAGACTCAGGCGGAGGAGACCACTGTTGGGTGATTTCACTTAGCCCTGTTCTGATGACGCTAAGAGACTCAGGGTGTAGAATCTACCTTAGGACGGGGAAAGTGGGTACTGTGTTTTCTTTCTGGAAACTTTTATTTTACCCTCTTCAGTACAGTCATTCAGAGGCTCCATCCACTGTCCCCACTGTAAGTTGAAGGTGTCAGGTCACCTTTATGTGGCAGGCTGACTCCCTGAGCCCTGGGAATAAGGAGATCAGCAAACAGGGCCCACATCCTCATAGCTGGTGGGCTACCCCAGTCCAAGACTCCCTTCCTGTTTGGTAAATACACACTGGGGGCCGCCCCCCAGGCTGATGTGGCCAGCAGCCATCTCAGTGCTGGTCCCTATTGTCTTGGCACCCTGTCTACAGTGAGAGAGAATCGACTGCCACACACCAGGCCGAGGTGAGTTCCCAGCCTGCTACAGAAAGGCAACCCAACAAACCCCTACATGGTGGACACCATGATTAAGGGCTAAGCTCCAGTCACAGCCTAACTCCATTCACCTGCCGAGTAGCTGATCACAGTGTTAGACCAACTCATAGCTTACTCTTTTGAAGTAATTCCCTGGGTCACCTTCTCTGAGATTTCTGGAATTTGTTTCTACCCAAGAATGAAGTCACGAAAGTCAGTATGGACATTGTTGACTGGTGAGTAGTAACTGTAGGGACAACCTTCCCTCTGAAGATTTGTAAGGTGTGGAACTTATGACACCCATGACCTCTGATGTCCCCTCAGCTGGGTGTGGATGATGTTGGTGCAGTGATTCTCACCCAGGGGTTCTATTTGGCAATGAATGGAGATGGTTTGGGTTGTCACATTGTGCGGTGGTGAGTAGTAGGGTGGTGTGTGTGTGTGTGTGTGTGTCTGTGACCAATATCTAGAGACCAGAGACGCTGCTAAATGTCCTACAGTGCATTGGACAACCCCACCCCCATGATAAAATGTTAATGAGGCTGCTTGGAGGACCCCTCTGCTGGGAAGAACCCCCTAAAGTGCTCCTAAAACCCCAGCACACAGCTCACAGGGAAAAGTCACAGCCTAAGACTTAAAAGCTGGCCGATCAAAGCTCTGGGCCTATTTAAATCGGGGACCCACCCTGGGGTGTGGGGAGGTGAGGAGTGTGAACCAGGACCCTTCCCCACCTTTGCTGACTCCTCTCCTCCGCTCTCCTTTGGACCAAAGCTGTGACACCTTTCCTTTGCCTTATACTGCCTCACCATCTAGTGGCCACCTGAAATACCGACTCGCCTTCTCCATCCCTGGGCCCTTCTAAAGCCAGTTATCAAAACATTCATATTTTGGGGGCAGTGAGCAGAAGAATCTCTGAATGACATACATAATAAAGTTATAGTAAGGTAATTAAAAGCCCTAGAGGCCTAGTAATGCTATCCAGCAAATGTACAGGAATTAAGATGGACACTTCCTAAGACATCAAAAGCCCACATGGGCAAAAAAATGAAATAAAATAAAAATTTAAAAAATTTAAAAAAATCAAAGGGCTGGTTGCAAATAAGGTCTGTCTGCCTTTTTTAGGAGGAGCCCACAGGGCTTCTGCCTAAGTCCTCTGGAGACTTGTGCATGGCAACAGAGAGCCACCACAGATTACAAAGAGTATCTTTTGAAGGGATGTGTTCAAGTGCTCCCGGCAACCTGAGTAGGTACTTACACCATGTTACTTCCCAAGTAACACTATCTATTCTTGGCAGGTTTTTGTTGTTGCTGTTGTTTGTTTGTTTGTTTTGTTTTGCATCAACTGAATCAGCCAGTTGCTTTTACAGCTCTAGAAACTGAGGCCCAGATATGGTGGTCCCAGAAGTCCAGGGGACTTTGGATGGAGACCAGCTAGGATGCAGGACACTTGTGCTGATTTCCCTTGACAAGGGCATGCCAAGCAACCCTTCTTGGGTCCTAGACCATATTCCAATGCCTGACCTTGATTTTTGTGTATCATCATAAGCATTATTGTTTTTTGAAAAACTCCACAGCTTCAAACTTACCTGAATACAGGTTCCCTGTAAAAATATCTTCATAGTAATTTACACATTAGCAACCAGTTTGATACAAGGCAAATTGCTCCTTGAAAGAGGAGAGAGGAGAGAGGTGGGTGATCTTTGGATTGAAGGGAGAGGCAAGAGCTGGGGAAGTCAGAAGAGCAAGTCTCTTGCTGGCCACATTCTGATTTCTTTGTAAGAAGTGCCACTCCCTTGGCAGTGACACTGAGCTTGTGAAAGCTTCACAGTGACACTTCTGAGAAAGTAGGTACATGAGGTTTTTCTTCCCCATTATCAACTCATTAGAGGAAGTTTAAAGTACTTACGCTGTCCCACACACAGAATGTGTGTGACAGTGTTGGAAACATTGACTGACTCATCATAAATTTGAAATCGACTAGCAATTTATAGTACCTTTATACCTCTCTCCTCGCCCCAAATTGAATCATTAAAACACACTTAGTAAGATCCGATGTTCAAGTTCTGTGGGCAGAACTCTACGAATCAGAATACGTGTGAATTCTCTAGAGGTTTAACAAATTACTCTGCAAGGCATCTGGGGTTTTACCTCTCGTAGGTATAGCAGAGGCCCCCGCCCTGTCGCAGGCCGCTTGCTAACAGTCTTCCCTTGTTAGAATCCCAGTTGTCGCCTGTGTCAGACTGCTCCAGTCATTCTAACTGAAAGGTATGTGCCTTGTGTGTGCTACTTGTTAGGGACCAAAGCACCGCATGCCTCAACAGAATGTGTGATGATTGACAATAATAAAAGACAAGCACGTTTTCTGTGTGGTCCCTACCTCTTTCTTGGAGGTCTTGTCCTCTTCCATTCCCACTGGCTGGCCTGCGTCACCATCTAGCTGTTGGGAAGGAAACTAAAGACACTTTTTTTTTTTTAAACATGTGTAATAATCATAGAACAATCCAAGCTCAGGTCCTTGGGCTAAGCCACAGTATTGAACTGATTTACAGACAGGAGCTAATAAGGAGAGAAAGGGGAGGAAGGAGTAGGAAGGGTGATGGGTGAGACCTTCTCAGGGCAGTGAAATAGCCATCCCTTGGTTTCTCCACCATGTAGCCCACCTGAGAGCGAATTCACACAATCATAAATTTGATAAGGTGCCATTTGTCCACTGCTTGAATTGACCTTCATTTACAAAATGTGTACAAAGAGTGTACTCTGAAATGCAGAGACAGAAAGGAGAAGGAGGAAGGAAACCTGCCTGGTACTTCTAGAACTTGGAAGTAAACAGTCCCCTAGGCAATACAGAATACAGCCCAACCACACCCTCACCTGTGCAGGGAGAAAAAAGCCTAGCAAGAAAAGAAAACATCTGAAAACACAACATTTGGGGGCCTGGCACTGGGCTGAGAATATCCTTCAAAATGGTTCTGGAGATTTCTCCAAAGTCACTTTACTTCCACTATCCTGCTCTCAGAGGAATTAAGAAAAAATGTCTCCTCCTGATTGTTTCAAGAGTTTCTTGCCCTGCCCCCAGGGCCAGCTGGCATCTGAGCCTCCCACTGGTCTAAATTGTGCAGAGAGAGGCTTCTTTGGACTTGAAGATTCCTTAGTGGCACTCCCAAAGGGAGGCCCAGGCTATTTTTCTCTGAGTCCATAAAGAGAGCTGGATCCTATGTGTAGGGTGGCCAGGCCAGAGTAAGAATGCCCTGAGAACAATGATCCATCCAGCCCAATTCAATGAAATCTGTTATGGTGGGTGTAAGGCTCACGTCCTTATTATGGGGGCCACCAGGGGTGGAGAAGGTTAATTAGACTAACCACTGCTTTTATTTCCCTCCTTTGGCTGTTTTAATTGATGGCAGGACCCTGCTGCATCAACTGGCCCTGTCCTTTCTATTTTGAAAACCACTCTTCCTGAGAAATCTGATATTAAAATGGGCAAATAACATGTCAATTTTGCATTTCATTAAAACCTTAAGAGGGACAAGGTAGGTTTGGGAAGAACCCCATCTTTGCTTTAGGTAGACAACAAAGAACAAAAGCCCTAAGAAATTCAGAAATCAATTTTCATTTGCTTTTTATGTGTCTCCTGAAAGGTACTTCATGCAGAAGGCGTATGAAGAGCTGCCGTCTTGCTGGGGGTAGGGGGGTGTGTGTGTGTATGTGTGTGTGTGTGTGTGTGTGTGTGTGGATTTTAGAGTGGAAATTGACTCTAAAAAGATGGGGCATGCCTGGTATTGGGAATTTCAAATCTGGTCCATTAGGTTATTTTCTCTAAAAAGAAATTTATTTTTGCTTAATATCAACCTTTCTGCATAAACAAAGGTGATTTCTTGCTAAATGGGGATTATCCCTGAATTAAAAGCAAGGAAAATTTTTTAAAAAGAAGGAAACTACAAAGAATGTTATACAATTATTTTAATAGGATCATTAGGTCCAGAGGGTTCTAAACACCCTAACACTACATATGTAGAGGAGCTATGTGTGAAAGCAACTGCATTTTATTTTAACTTAATTAAATTTATTTATTTATTTATTTATTTATTTAGCTAGCAGTGCTGGGGATTGAACCCAGGGCCTTGTGCTTGCGAGGCAGGCACTCTACCAACTGAGCTATATCCCTAGCCCTGCATTTTATGTTTAAATAATAATAATTATTATTGGAAATAGCATTTATTATTATCATCATTATTATTATTACTGGAAAGCTGAGTAAGAAGAAAAGTTTTAGGCCTGCGAAAGAAAACTACTGAGGAATTTAAAAAGAACAACCATGACAACAAAAAGACTTTAAAGAAAACCTGCATTTAAAAAAAGAAGAGAAGGAAGTCCAACAAATAAACTAAGACTGCAGTGCTGGCGGACGAGTTAAAGCAAATGTGGAAATTAAATATCACCATAGCAATGACAGGTATCTCAGAAATGGGCAGCTCACATTTCATGTACACTCAATGGACATTTATAACCACGATCTGGCAGGGTCCGGCTGTAATTCACAAAGCAACAGACTATTCGACACCTGTCCCTTGACAAGGGATTTTAGGAACACAGAGCACATTTACAACAATCATGCTTTACACTTAAATAATGCCATACAGCTCATTACCATGTTTTTGGTAAGCATTATGGTATCTAAAATAGAAACCTTAGCTCCTTTACTTACCTTTGAAGTCTCTGAGAAAAAGTCCCTGATATTTTCTCTTTTTTTATTTGCCCATGAAATGGGGTCCTATCATGTTTTTATTGCCCAATTGTTTCAAAGGACTAATGCGCCTAGAGAGAAGACTTTTAAAAATGTAAAATGCAATCTGAATGTGTTATTATCATCATTACTGGTCAACAGTACTGAGAACAGGGAGATTTTCCCCTTTCAAAGCAGGAGGGGATGTATGAAAAGGAGATAGCACTCATTCTCTTTACTTAAAAACCAACTTTTCATGGTGGACAATGTGGGAAAATTAAAAAAATTAAATCTACCCATATGAAAAAAAATTCTTAGAGAGAAATCTATGGGAAATTAGATTTTTAAAAAGCAGGGCAGAATTTCAGCCTCTGAGAAGCGTGAACACTATTGGGGGAGAGAGAGAAGGGAAAATAGTAAAAATCTCTTTTAACTCTAAAATTTTGTAACCTGACAAGTCATGCCTTTCCCACTGCACCAAACAGCTCAGTGGAAGCATTCTAAACATGGGAAATGGCTGTATTAAAAAAAAGAAAGGAAAAAAACAAAGAGGAAGAACACTTGCAAGGTGGGCTGTGTCACTGTTGTACCTGGCAACAAAAAATAAATTGTCATACAATTAATGGTGATTCACTGCATAAAGTGTCCTAGCAGGATGGCCATTGTTATAGACAGCATTTGCCTGTATGCTTTAAATACATGCAGCAGAGCTGAAGAAGCTCTGAGCTAGTAGCCCCCTTCAATTCTAAAATGAGGAAATCATTTCTGAATGAGGTTAAAAAAAAAAAAAGTCTAGCCCACCAAAATTTTTTTTAAAGGCAAGAAAAACATAGAAATAATCTCTTATTGGATGGGGTCAAGAAAAAAAGCCTTCAACTCTTTGGCTAGTCTAGAGTTTTTCATCATGTTATTCAAGTTATTGGTTTCTATCCTTTTAAGATTCTCTGTGATGTGGTTAAGGTACTTGGGCAATAAAAATAGCATACACACGTAAACAACACGTTTTAAAGCAATGGATGAACACGAATGTGGCAAACTAGGAACCATGTTAAAAGATGGCTCCTCACCTGCATCTTTAGTGGTAGGAATGTGTGGATGTCTTGTTTCATGTGTTGGGACTAGAAATTTAGGAGAAAGTTCTTATCCCAAATGTAGCTAAGCCCTTATTCTTTCTTTTTGCCCTCTTGTCAGTCAAGAATTCAGACCCAGATGGGATACCTCCCTTTTCACTGCAGCAAGATGAAGCCAGCCTGGTGGGAAACTAGCCTGGTTTGACAAACTGCACTGCTATGGAAGGAAGCAAGCAGCACTGGCCACCTTTGGGCCAAGGTTTATCAACCTGTTTTCTATACAATGCTGTATCCAAACTTGCTTGACTAGCAATATTCTAGGAGCAAAGGTATCCTAACATTTTTTTCTTATTATGTTTGATTTTTTCCCCTGGGGACAAATCAAGGGAGGTAAAGGAAAATGTCTAAAATTCTTAAGTCCTGACCCCAGACATGGACATTTTGCTGCAGGACTGATGGCTGCATAATGGTATGAGCCTTCATCCTTGAGGGAACTCCTTAGGGAAGATTTGCTAGGAAGAAGCTTAATTTCTCAAATGAGGCAACTGAGGCCCCAGCACGTAGGAGACACTGTCAATTTGCCAACTAGGGGTCAGGTGTGCACCATCACTTGGGTCTCCTATCTGTACTCAGTTTGTCCCTCCCTCCTCTCAATTCACAAGTTTGCTTCCCAGAACTAAGCTTGAAATGTTGAAGGGGGTCTGTAATGGCAAAATCAATTGTCTGCAGGGAACACAGTACACTGTTATTGAAGGTCCTGTGGCTTTGAGATATCTGAAATTCCAAACTACTTCCCTTTTGTATGTTTTTGGGTGAATGATAATGTCATTGTTTCCCCAGGTAAGCAAAAATAAAATGATTGTCACATGGAAAACTGTGATTTGTAGGAGGCACATAGCAACAGCACAATTATGTCAATAATGCCATTCATAAAAACCATCACATATTTAAAAATATTTAACAAGCAAATGTAGCACAGCATGAGAAATTGTGATCTTGAAATCCCTTGAAAGGTCTTAGAAAATAAAAAAAGTTGATTATGGAGGTTTCCTTTTGAAATTTAAGTCACAGATTTTGACCAGTGTTAATTGAGACTTTAATTAACTATGGCAAAAAGAGCTAATGTCCCACATTTGACATAAGATGTCTGGAGTGGAGGGAGGAGGCCTGAGAGGGAGGGGACACTGAGAACTGGGGAAAGGTAGAGAGAGGGGGAGGTGAGGGCCTCCAGAAAAGCATTTTTCTACTTGACAGTATTTTAGGCTTAATCAACAAGCCTTTTTTTTTTAATTTTATTTTTTTAAATCCAAAGCCCATTGGCAGAGGGCCTTACCTGTAAGCCTTTTTGCCCCAGCTAAAGCTGCTTGAAAAAATTTACATACAAACATACATCACAAGTCATAGTCACAGTTTTCCATACTTTGTCCACATACTTAAAATACACACAGAGCATTTAATATTTTTTATTTTAATTGCATTTCTAACACAAGACATTCCACTCCCAACACACAATTCCCATTTTTTAAACCAGGCCCCTCCTACTGTACTCTTTGGATAAGTGTAAATGATTGGCTTACCTCGGGCTCTTCGCTAGTAAAAATAATTATATCATATTTTTAAAACATAGCCACGCCCACCCCCTTGGAACCAGTCCCTTGTGGTTTTGAATCTGGACTTGCCAACAGTGGGTTGTCTCCCCCCCTCCCCCTCCAGCCTCCCACCAGGTGAGCAGTGTGTGCAGAATACCGAAATGATGTTTGCAGCCCCAAAGCCCCAGATACCTGTGTGTCTGGTTTTTCAACCGTAAAGGCGGGAGGGTTTGGCGAACGAATGAGAAGTGAGGAAACGCTTAGCGCAAAGGGAAAAAGAGAGAAAGACATACAGGAAAAAGGTTACGGAGGCCCGCGAGAAGCGACCCCTCTTCCCCCGGCCAGCGGCCCAGCGCATTACCCAGGATGCCCCGCCACCTCTCCCTGCGTTTTCGCGCCGCTCGCTGCAGAGCGCCCGCGCACAGGTACCACAGGAGTGTGCGAACACGGAAAGTTTTTGCCCGCGCCATGGCGCAAATCACAAGACAGCCTGTTCCCAGGTACAAGTACACAGTCGGCGGGTAATTTGGGGTGCTGGGAATGGGAATTGGGGGACACTTGAGCATATCATGCACAGGCGGACACAAAATATGGACACCAACACACACCAACAACAAGCTGTCTGAGTCCAAGCAGCCGTGCCAGGCGAGGCGGGGACGCGCCTTCCCCAATGACCCCAGCCCACCATGGCCCCAACCGATGTAGCCAGGGGAGCCCCGGGGCCCCTCCCCGGCAGTTCCTGGCTCACCTGAAGCCCCCGCCTGTCCAGCTTACGGTCGCTGGCGCTGGCGCTGGCCTCTCCAGCCGGAAACGACCCCCAGTGTCGCTCGGCTTCACTTTTCTCCCTGGAGGGCACATACTTCGGCCACCCGAACCCACCCAAACTCCCCTCCCGCTCCCAGGGCAAAGTTAGGGTCCCTCCCTTGAACTTCTAGCAGGCTCTTCCCGCCTTTGACCGGACCCCTCCTCCCTCTATTGAGCCCCAAGTCCCACCGGGCAGCCCTGCCACCCCCTCCCTGGGTACCCTGGCGGCCCTGCTGCCCGAAGGCAGAGTCCGCCGGATTACCTAGAAGCAGCAGGCGGTGCGTACACATGTAGCCCATCTTTTCGTCCTGAAGTTGCTTGTCGATGAGCTTGCTGCGTTTCTTCGCTGCGCGCTTCTGGGCGCGCATCTCAATGGCTTCTTTGCGCATCTGTCTGCGCTTCTCCGCCAGAGATACCTTCTTGACCTTGGTGGGGCTTGTGGCTTTGGGCTGGGGACTCTCAGAACGACCGAAGCAGCCCCCGAAGGCTTGCATGAGGAAGTTGCGGAGTAAGTTGCGCCGGGGCTTTCGGCGACGGCGATTTCGTCGCTGGAACCACTGGAAGCAGCCGGTGGTCCCATCTTCGGACTCATCGCTGGAGGAATCGTCGTCGCTGGCGGACCCCTCCTCCTCGTACCTGCGGCGGCCGCGGCCTCGCTCAGCCCTTCCCCGCCAGGCAGACGCCCGAGTAGGCCGCGGAGTAGGCGGGTCAGCAGCCTGGATCTCGGGGCTGGGGGGTCTAAGGAGATGGAGCTTGCGTCTGGCCCCTGAGGCAGGGGCGGCAGGGGCTGCCCGGGTGGTAGGGGCTGCCCGGGTGGCAGGAGCGACAGGGGCTGCAGGGGCTGCCCTGGGGGCTGGATCGGCTGGGGCGGCAGGGACTCCCCCGGCATCAGGATCGGCTGGGGCGGCAGAAGCTGCCCCGGCGTCTGGATCGGCTGGGGCGGCAG